>JAKOGI010000179.1:959770-965592 GCA_029747015.1 Carnegiea gigantea | reverse complement strand
TATCTGTCAACAGGCCGAACTAGCCAACTCTTAGTGGTATATACACCCTGACCTAGCAAGCCCTGCTAGAGATTCTTTATCAGGATTGAGTGATGGATAAAGCAAGTAGCAGTTCATCATCTCCTTATAAGGAATTATGGAAGTCCAATCTGTAAGAACAAACGATAGATACCAAGTTAGACAGTATCTATGAAGGATTAGGAGAAATCCAGAAGTTAATTCTGCATAATCCTAAACCTCAACCAGAACAACAAATTGTTCGAAGAAGAGTTAGATTTAACCCTTCTATTGACCCAACAAAGCCAGGGTATCCTTCAATTTCGAACATGGTTCGAACATTTATTTCTTTAGAAGAATTGAAAAATGAATATGCACAAGCCAATTCTGATGAAGAAGAAGAAATCCTAAATCGGATTAATGAACTCCAGTTACAGTGTAACATGGAATCAACAGGAGAAACCTCTCAAGGTAATCCTTTGGTTATAGCAAACTCGACTCAATCAAGTGGTCCGAGTGGTCCCAGTGGTCCTGAAGTAAGACCAGAGTCACAGACCAACCTAGATAGTTAGATAGGTAGTAGTGACGAAGAGGAAGCCCAACGCTACCGATATCGTCACCATACGTCTAGACGAAGACGTGTTGGGGGAAGATACTTGTTTCCCCATCCAGGCCATGCTTACCCATTAAGTAATACAGGAGCAACCTTAAATATTGACTGTGTCTCAAATACAGACGAAGTCATTAAGGAATGGGTTAAAGCCTTGCTTATTTATTCTGGCGTTACCAGAATAGATGGTAAAGAATTAAAAATCTTCATCCCTTTAACCTTAAGTGGAAAAGTAGCTGACTGGTTTACTGCTTTGCCTAATGAAACTAAGGCAAGATATTTAGATGGGACTACCACTAATGACAACAAAACAATCATTAACACGATTGAGAATGAAATTCGAAGAGAATTTCTGGGAGAAGATTACTCTCAGTATCGTTTAAGAGAAAAACGATTGAAGAGGCAAAAATACCTCACAATGCTTTATAATTTGCAAATATGTGACATCAATTATTTTGATGCCTATGTATGCGAATTCGAGAAGTATTATTACAAAGCTGAAATATCATCAGCAACACCAAATTCGTTAAATTTCCATAACGATATGTTTTTTACAAAATTGTCATTCCCATGGAGCGATTTACTTTTTAGTAAATGGAAGGCCGCTGAAAGACCTGAACGAACAGACACTCTAGGTGCACGAATTGAATTTGCTAGAGTAACACTAGCTGATGAATGCGAGAAGGCCTACAAAAGAAAGAGGCTACAAAAGGATCAAAAGAAGTTGAAATGTAAAGATCAACTTTATTATCCTAGTAAGTTTGGTTGTCAATTAGACAAACCCAAACAGAAAAAGAAGTTTAAAGCCAAGAAGAAGCTTGGTAAACGTGTGAAAAAACACCCCAAACCCTTCAAAAAGAAGAGGAAATTCTTTAAAAAGAAACAAAAGAAAAAGGAAGAGCTCTTCTAAGCAGATCCAAAAACAAGATTGTAAATGTTGGAACTGCAATGAAAAGGGTCATTATGCAAATGAATGCCCCAAAAAGATTAATTTTGCAGGCGTTTGCTCTAACGAACTGTTTGAGCAGTTTGCATGCTACGAAGAAGTAGCGTTTTCAGACATAACGTCTGAGGACGAAATACTCGTCCTGACTTATTTGTCTAGCAGCTCTGAAGATGAGTCAGACTGAAGAACACTCTCAACAAGAGGAAGGTGAATCCTCAGGTATGTACTCTAACGAAGTACTCTTTGATAAAAAGAAATATCAAAGGATTTTATCAAAAAATCTTAAGATAAACGAACATGAAGGTTTCAAACGGACCTTATTACAGTTATTTCGAAGAAAGAATATTCAGTATTTTGGTACTAATATTCAAGAAATACCCATTAGCAGCAATATAGCTGAAGGACAAGTAGAATTGCCCTTAGTAACCATCGACCAAATTAGGCAGAAAATCAGAAAAATTTCTGAAAAAGACCGAACTAAGATCGGTTACATCCATTTTGGTGCAGTAAGAATCCATTTGAAAGCTACATTTCAAAAGGGTTTAGACACACCAATAATTCTTACTCTAATGCATAACCGCATTGCAAATAGATCAGAGGCCATAATAGGCATCCTTAAGGGTAACTTGGTTTACCAAAACCTTAGTTTTACCACTTACCCAGGGTATAGTATACCCATTAGAGATTTAGACACAAATCGTGCCTTAAACCTCTGTTATCATTTCCAAAGGTCAGACTTATTAGAGAGTCTACACCATTCCCCATTTACCATTTATACTATGGTAAGTTACATGTTAAGTAACACTCATGTCATTGACCAATTCCTCCAAAAGGATGAAATTGAGCTAGATGATATCTTTTCAGATATCTGTGAAATTCAAGAAATTTCTAGATCTAAGTTGCAGCCAATCAAAGAATGGCAGATTGATATTAAACAGAAACCACTGTTTAATAGATGCAACAGTAGGCAAGGTAGATACTCCATAGATGGCAGTATTCTACGAAGCTACCCTGTTGAAAGATTGCCAACTCCAAAATTGGTGAATTTCCAAATTGTGAGTAAAATCTACATCACAAAATGGAAAGATGGATTAATTTGGATAAATCCAGCTATACAGCATAACTATGCTGGCCCTGAGCTTTATCCTCAGATACAAGAACATAAACTTACGTATGTTCCTGTACTTTTTGAATCCGTTGAACGGATTATTCATCTCGAAAATCAAGCTTTCAACACAAAAGCTGATTTATTATTAGGAATGCGTTTCTTATCAGAAACCACTTATTCCATAACCGATCATTTTATGACCATTAAACTCAATGGCATAATTATTCATGCAAGCAAAGTCCATGAATAAAGTACCTTATATCAAGGTAGAATTAGTTTATAGGTTCCATCAACCTGAATGGTTTCATGCCATGATAGACACCGGATCAGATGTCACAATGGCGTCAGCCAATACTTACCCAGAAAGGTATTTGAAAGACCTACACAAACCATCACAAGTGGTTACTAAACTAACTAAAGCTGTCTTTGGTCAGTTTATAGCTATCCACGATAGCACAGAGAACCAGTATAAGGTTCTACCACTCCCCACTGTGGTTATTCAAGCACCTAAAGATGCTACCTATAACCTCCTTTTAGGAGTTGATTTTCTTAATCGATTCAAGGAATATAGTTGTGATCATTCACACATTAGTTTCCTTACCCCATGTGGACATTGGATCAAGTCCCAACTCATAGCCCATCATCAATATCGAGGAACTATCGCCTTTCATCCACGCAGCCAGCATGGTGGAGATACTAGGCCCAAAAACACAAATCGGCCCAAAAACCTTATAAAAAGGCCCAAAGACCACTCCAAGGTCAAAGCCCAATTATTAAATGCTCTGTCAAATACCCAACGGGCATTAGAATTTCGGCTTGAAAATGAAGTAAAAACACTTCTACAGGCCCATTTCGATGACAACCCATTAAAATATTGGGACAAAGATAAGTCTTATGCGGACATACAACTCAAAGAGGCAAACTCAATTGTAAGAGTTAAGCCCATGCGATATAGTCAAGCAGACGAACTCGAGTTCAAAGTCCAACTCCGAGAACTCGAAGAAAAGCAATTAGCTTTTAAAAGTACTGAGGACAATAAAAGCCCTCATAGTAGCCCAGCATTTATGGTCAATAACCACTCTGAACAGAAGAGAGGTAAGCCCAGAATGGTTATTAACTATAGAAGGTTAAACGAATTAACTGTCTTTGACGGTTATTTCCTTCCTAACAAGGAATTTCTTATCAATAAAACCCTCAATAAGAAGTGGTTTTCAAAGTTTGATTGCAAGTCAGGATTTTATCAGATTAAATTAAAAGAATCTGCTAAACCCCTAACTGCATTCAGCACACCACAAGGGCAATATATTTGGAATGTAATGCCTATGGGACTGAAAAACGCCCCACAGATTTTCCAAAGGAGAATGGATAATATCTTCAATGAATATTCCCACTTTTGTCTGGTTTATGTTGATGATATTTTAATCTTTTCTTCTAATATTGCAGATCATGCAACTCATCTCATGAAATTCATAGAGAAAAGCCGTAACCACGGACTAATACTATCAGCTAAAAAAGCTGAGATTGCAAAAGAACAAATTGAGTTTTTAGGTCTAAAAATCGACCATAAGGGTATAGAAATGTAACCTCATGTATGTGAGAAAGTTGCTAATTTCCCTGATAAACTCATTGACCGAAAATAGATTGAACGATTTTTAGGATGTATTAACTATGTCAGTGACTTTATTCCCAACTTAGCTTGGTTAAAAGGTCCTCTTCAAGATCTCCTTAAGAAGAGACTTAACCTGCAATGGCAAGATTACCATACTCATCTTATCCAACAACTTAAAAAGTTGTGCAGTCAATTACCCAAATTGGCCATTCCTGAATCAGGAGATCAACTGATAGTTGAGACAGATGCCTCAGACTTATATTCGGGAGGAGTTCTTAAAGCCAGAAAGGCTGATAACAAAGAGCATATTTGCAGATATGCAAACGGTTGCTTTAAACCAGCTGTCACAGCAATGAAAAGGAATTACTCGCCTTAAAACGAAGCTTTGCGAAGTTTCATTTCTTTATTTTACCAGTAAAGTTCTTGGTTAGAACTGACAACACCAATGTTAAAGCTTATATTTTCAATAAGCTCCCCTGTACTCCTGAGTACAAAGGACGCCATAGATGGCAACAGTATTTTCAGGAATATCAATTCGATATTGAACATATAAAAGGTAAGAATAACTATCTTGCTGATTTTCTTAGCAGGGAAGCCAATGGTTGAGGAAGAGACATCTTCTATGGATGCCAAATCCTTATTGGAAATGGCCATTCATGAATTGTGTATCGCCCATGAAAGGATGACACAGATCCAGAAGGAAATTGCAGAGGAAATCAATCCTCGAATCATCCAAGCGCTATCAAGCTTAGATGAAGTAATGGCACTACAAGCCATTGATTTATCTGATGAAACACATCAAGCCTTTCTTGGAACGTGCAAGCGTGCCAAGGATCTCCAAGTTGGAGAAGGACTCATGTCCAAAGATCTCCAAGAAGGAGAGGGACTTATGTCCAAATATCTCCAAGAAGGAGAAGGACTCATGTCCACACCAGGAAACCCTAAGCCTACTTTCAAAGCGAAAGGAAAGGTTCAGGAGTATTCTGCCTCCTCAGAAACAGAGGAAGAAGATGACTTCACAGTCATCGTGCCTAAAGCACAAAAGCCTATATTAAATCAGGCTATATCTATGGAACAATACGTTTCATATACAAAATGAGTTTATACAGCCCAGAACACTAACAGTCAAATCATTGACACCTCTGGGATATACCCCAGAATTCATTTCCTTGTAGGGAGTTCCACTGAAGAAGTTAGCAGAGCCGTTATATTTGGGTTCTGTGCTAGCATTACCTGCAGCCCAGGAAATAGGGAGATCCTAGGACTACATAAGTCCATTATCGAAGCTGTCAAGAAGTTTCGAAAAAGCTCCAGGTCTGATATGGTAGTACTAAAACTACTATCTGCAAGTCCAGAAGTATTACCCAGTCCAGCACCAGGGTGGATAATTGTCCAGCTTTGCACCCCTAACAGGGCCAATCTAAAGTTCAAGAAGAACAAGCTCCTTGAGATCCCTGAAATTAATGAGGGATGGATTTGTAACAGACGAGCCCTCGGGTTTGTTGTCGTCTTAAAGAAATTACAATCTTTAAGACAAGCTAACAAAGGCTTT
>JAKOGI010000179.1:834770-954770 GCA_029747015.1 Carnegiea gigantea | reverse complement strand
ATATATATATATATACACACATATATATATATATGTGTGTGTGTGTGCGCGCGCGCGCGCGCACGCGTGTGTGTGTTTGTGTGTACGTATGTATGTATGTATGTATAATCTGATAAAAGAATTTCTAAAAATGCTTTGATGCAATGATGTTACCTTGGATTCTAATTATTATTTTTTCAAGTCTGTTAATCAAGCTTCAATAATAAATTATTGTTTTTGTTAAGTACAAGCCAAACATTGACCAAAAAGATTCAAGAAATTTTATGTTAGAAAAATACGCCAATTAAGTGTCATAAATATTGTGATTCTAGGAAAATTTTAAGCTGATTTTTTTTTCTACCTTGACAATTGATGGATTTGTTTTCAAGAAAGTCTATATAAAAGGATGTACTTGACACATCAAAAATATGTACAAAGGAGAAAACACACTTGTATTATTTTTCATGTAAGTTACAATCTCATTATTTTTTTCACAAGGCCCGTATTACCCAAAAAAATAAAAGAAAAAGAGGAACCACACCCTTCCTATGTGCACGCAGCATGGAGGTCTCAAAAACAAAACTTCAGTTGTTCACTTATTCTTTGATAGATAGAACAACTCCTTGCGCCGCGATGTTTGTTTTGTAAAATGTTTCTATTTGTTCCACTATGTCAAAAGCTAAACTCCGAACACGACTTCCATCACCCTGGCATTCGTTTTCCAAAATGTTTTTCCAAAGCCAAGAACCTCATGATTCACTATGAAATTCAACACATGAATCACGAGACACATCGTCTGTGGGGATCAAACCCATGATCACGTGGTTAAAAGCCACATGCTCTGCCACTAAGCTAAGATGGCCTGGACTGTGATTTGTGCTCCCCTTTACGAATTTGCTTGTAATGCTTGCAATCATTTGACCAGCCGCTTTAATTTTTTCAATGAAATGAAAAGCATAAGAAAACATAAAGAGGCATAAAAAGATATAGGTACTTTATCTCCAATTGTTAAAAGTTGGAGAGATATAAGGTTCTTACAAAATTGTATTAGAGAATGCACAACTTTGTATTTAGGTTGGGGACATGAGTTTCTAGACAACGTATTGAAGTAGGTTATTTAGTAAACTATGAGGCTAGTTTGGATAATAATGATCAGATGGCTTTAAAAAGTTCCATAACATGCATTTACCCTCCAGACAAGATAAGTTAGGGTGCTTCTAATGCCCTCCTTAGGCAGTTTTAATTTAATTGCTTAAGGGCTTAAACACAAACTAAATTGTTTTCCTACTAGATGTTAATAAATTTTTCATCAATGATTAAGAAGGAAAAGAAACACCACAGATAATAATAAGATGAATAAAATTACGATGCATATTATTAGCGGCATAGTCATAAGATTTGGGCTTTATTTCAGTTTCGCATTACCAAATAATTTTTTATTAATAGTGGGTGTCGATTAGCATAGTTTATAAAGTGTTTGACAGTTGATGAAAAATACTTGAATTTGAATCCCACATACATCGACCTAATTTATACTTAATGAGCCCCACCAAAAAAATATTATTTATCTATACCATGAGCATTACACAAATCCAACCTTTGCTAGGACTTACTCAGCCAACTATTTAAAGATGAGAAACTCCAGACTCTTAAGCATACATAGCATTTGAATTGATTTAGGTTTTCGTACCAGTTGGGGTGATGCGATACAATAGCATTCATAATTGAGGATTTAGTCATGGAATTTGAAAATACCTGAAGTCATCAGTAAGCCTAACCAAAGAGCAATAGGAAGATCCTCCTTGATCTACTGATTGTTTGGCCCTCACAGCTACTAGATTAACATTATGTGAGAACTCATCCTTCTTGCTTTGCATGAGATTTCTAACCATATTCTCAACCACAATGTTGTTGCACATATCCTTCATGTCGAATGCAATATTCCAAACACTTCCTATGTGCACGCAGCACGGAGGCCTCGAAAATAAAACTTTAAACAGAACATCTATCACCCCGGCATTCACTTTCTAAAAGGTTTGGCCAAACCCAAGAACTTCATGATTCACTTTGAAATTCAAAGCATGAATCATGAGACAGGCCGTATGTGGGGATTGAACCCATAACCACGTGGTTAAAGCCACATGCTCTACTACTACTGAGCTAAGATGGCCTGGACTGTGATACGTCCTCCCATTTAGCTAATTTTGAACACAATCATTTGGCTAGTTGCTTTAATTATTTCTATGAAGTGAAAAGCATAAGAAAATGTGAAGAGCCATAAAAAGATAAAGGTAATTTGTCTCCAAGTCTTAAAAGTTGGAGAGATATAGGGTTGTTACAAAATTATGTTAAAGAATAATGCAGAAATTTGTGCTTACGTTGGGGATGGACATGAGTTTTTAGATGATATATTGAAGTTGTTATTTAATAAACTATGAGGCTAGTTTGGATAGTAACGATCAAATGTCTTCACAAAGTTTCATAACATACATTAAGGGCTTAGACATAAACTAGCCTATATTCTTGCTAGATGCCAATCAATTAGCAGCAAAAGATTTATCTCTAAAAAATATAAGACAAGCGGTTCCTTCCCAAAGACAAAGGCTAATGAACATTCAATCAAGGGACGGACATCCATCTTCTCAATAACCCCACAAAATTTGCAACTCATTAAGAAATTAGGGTTTCGAGTCCGCCAGATGCAACTCGCCAGGGAAAACTCCTAAATTTGGAAAGGAATACTTAATGCCTACAAAGGTTTGCAGTCCTTCATATTATTGACAACACACTTTTGGTCCTTCTCTCGTCTCTCCATTGCATAATTAAATAATATGTCGACTTCTCCCAGTAAAACTAGGACAGCGCCCAACTTCCAAAATGCTATGATCAAAAAATTACTAGGCCTTTATGAGGAGATGCCAAACATGCAGCCCTTCTTTCTAAGGTAAACATCACAATTACAATGCTAACAATTGGTAAGTTGAAACCTTCGAGATCTCGGAAGCCAAACCCTCACTTCATCTCTCTTTCTGAAGTATGTCTATCTACTAATTGGCATTTTCTTTACACAATTAAAGAATGACCCCACAAAATTTGTTCATCATAGATTAAATGTTGTGATCACCTAGCTAACTAAAGGTACAGGTTGTGAAATTCTAAGAATACCATCATATATCCCACTTGACATATAGAGGTAAATATTATTTTTAACCTTCAACATTTGAAATCACTATTTAATCTCCCTCATGTTGAATGTTGTCTTCATATGGTCTCATTTTTCAATCGAAAATACATGGGTGAGGGGGGTTGGAAAATAATAATTTGCCTGTACATAAAAACAATAGCCAAGGTGAGACGGTTAAATAGTAGTTTTAAAAATTAAGGGTTAAAAATAACATTTACTTGTACATCGAGGGGGTTTATGCTAATATTTGCAAATTGATAAGCAAGAAAGGAATACTTCTTTTAAGGAAAAAAATCAGGTAATCTGGCTTTGAGGATAATAACTTCTTCAATTTAGTGATGACTCTTTAAGAATCCTTTTTGATACATTGACTTACCAACTCCTAATACCCATAGCCTAATTATAGTCTAAAATACACCATCAAAATTACGCTTCAATTTTCATGAATCCTTATCTCAATATGTTACCTTTATGGTTAGAGATAGTATTATATATACTCTTATCAAGATTTATGCCTTTTAAAATTTGTAATCTTGCACATTTTAAATTTGAATCTAGCATGCGCCACTGAAGGGATATAATCTACCTCAAGGAAAATACTCGATCCTTGTTGCTCAAATTGACAAAGTAATGACAAAGAAGAGAGTGATCCAAACCTCCCTCCTGCTAGAATATACTAATCGAGTGGTGCCTCGTTCTATAGCTCAAACTAGTCTCTGATCGATCTTGTTTTGGATGAAAAATTTTTTGCCTGAGGCTTCTGCAGTCAATTTCGCACAAATTGATTGAAAATATTCTATCTATATTATGGCCATATCCATGCAAATGCATGTGAAATCTCATGAATTTTTAATTGTAGTAATCATCTTAAGTTTTTATTCGTACGGATTATAATTTTTACCGATATAGAAACCATATATTTGAATTCTAATCAATCATCTAGCAACCATATGTCTTGTTTCAGAACATCCACAGGACCACCATGGCTAGGCGTACGGTCCGTGGTGCCTATGTGACTCTTGGGTTACATATTCTGATCCATTTTTATTCATTTTTTGCTAGTTATGCTGAGATTATTGCACAGTATTATTGCTAGTAATTGTTGAGTTGCTATATATCAAGGCTTCTATGTAGATCAAGCTTCATCATTTCATCATCCAGAATCTTCATCACATTATTCATTGACACCAAAAAGTATTCACTATTTTTCTAGATTTGTGAGAGTATTCTTGAGTGAATTTGTGATCACATATTGATCTCTTACTCAAGCACATTGTTTGAGGTCACTTTGTACACTCCAATCTTATAGTTAATCTTTCGATGATCACCGTCCATGGTTTTCTCCGATTTGGGTTTTTCACGTAAATTTTGATATTTTGGTATTGACTTTATTTATCTTGCTTATTATCTTATTCCTTGATTTTTTTTTTTTTGGTTGCATCCAATTTCATATTCTTTGATCCTAACAAATGGTATCAAAGCCAGATAAAGGATGAAAACCGTCATGAAATTCGATATTCCCTAATTTGATGGCAAGATAAGCATTAACATTTACAAAGTCCAAATGATGGTCCTTCTTACAAAGAATAGATTGAAGGAAGCTCTTGGTGGTAAAACTAAGAAACCTACTTCCATGACTGATGAGCAATAGGAGGATCTTGACGAGAAGGCACTCTCAACGATTCAATTATGTTTGGCACCTTATATCTTTCTTGAGGTCCTTGACAAGACCACCATGGCATATCTTTGGCTTGGATTGGAGACACTATATATGAGAAAGAATCTCACCAACAAAATCCATCTCAAAGAACGTTCTCTATGGCCAAAGATACTCCTATTCAAAATCATCTTGGTGATTTTAATTCCATTCTTATTAACTTGAAAAGTATGGATATCAAAATTGAGGATGAGGACAAAGCTATTATATTGGTGGTCTCGTTACCCTCTTCATATAAGCATTTCAAGGAGATCTTGTTATATATTAACAATGATACATTGTCTTTTAAGGGCGTAAAAGCCAGTTTATTGTCTAAAGAAAAAATTTGACCTTAAAGGCGTTCCAATGACAAAGGTGAATGTTCGAATCTCAGAAGTAGACCTTTTGGAAAACAAGGCACAAATAGAAGAAACTCCTGTTCAAAGCCTAGAGGACATAAATCCAACAAATTTTGCAAATATTATAAGAAGCGAGGGCACTTAGTTGATGAGTGTTATAGCTTGAAAAATAGAAAGGAGAAACAGGAGAAGAATAAGCAACCTCAAAAATCTGTTAAAGCTTCCATTGTTGATTCTGAGTCTGATGGTAATGTATTATGTGTAACCACCACTAACAATAGGTGTGTTGTTGAGTGCGTTTTAGATTCTGGCTGCACATATCATACGTGTACCCATAGGGATAGGTTTTCAACATATAAGCTGCTGGTGTTGTGCTTATGGGCAATGATGCTCAATGTAATGTGGTTGATATTGGCACTATTCAAATCAAAACCCATGATGGTATTGTGAGGACTTTGACAAATATTCATCACATTTCATACTTAAAGAGCAGCCTTATTTCACTTGATACTATTGAGTCTAGTGGTTGCAAGTATTCAGTTAAAGGTGGAGTTTTGAAAGTCCCTAAAGGTGCACTTGTTCTTATGAAAGGTGTGAGACATGGTAGTCTCTACATCCTACAAGGCTCTACTGTAATAGGTTCTGCAGCTGTCACCACCTCCTCATCCAATGTTGATCTCACTCGGTTTTGGCTTGCTCGCTTGGACCACATGAGTGAGAAAGGCATGACAATCCTAAGTAAGAAAGATCTCCTTGGTAACGAAGGTACGGATATGCAAGAGACTTCTCCCGGTAAAACTAAGATAGTGCCCAACTTCCAAAATGCTATAGTAACAAAATTACTAGGCCTTCATGAGGAGATGCCAGACATGTAGCCCCTCTGTCTAAGGTAAATGCGCATCATTACAGTACTAACAATTGGCAAGTTAGATCTCGGAAGCCAAACCATCACTTCATCTCGTCTTTCTAAAGTAGGTCTATCTACTAATTGGTATTTCCTTGGCTCAAGTAAAGAATGAATCAACAAAATTTGTTGATCACAGATTGAATGTTGTGATCACCAAGCTAATTACAAGTACAGGTTGTGGAATTCTAAAAATACCATCATATATCTCACTCGACATATATAGATAAATATTATTTTTAACCTTCAACTTTTGAAATCACTGTTTAACCTCCCTCATATTAAATGTTGTCGTCATATGGTCTCATTTTTCAATCGAAAATACATAGGCTCTGGGGGTTGGAAAATAATGATTTTCCTGTACATAAAAACAATAGCCAAGGTGAGATGATTAAATAATAGTTTTAAAAATTAGGGTTAAAAATAACATTTACTTGTACATCGAGGGCGTTTATGCTAATATTTGCAAATTGATAAGAAAGAAAGGAATACTACTTTTTTCAAAAAACAATCACCTAGTACTCGAGGCTTCAAGGATAGTTTCTTCTTCAATTTAGTGATGATTCTTTAAGAATCCTATTTGAGACATTTGACTTTACCAACTCCTAATACCATAACCTAATTGCAATATGAAAGTCAACGTCAAAATTACACTTCAATTTTCATGAATCAAAATTACACTTCAATTTTCATGAATCACCACCTCAACATGAATTACCACCTCAATCTGTTGCATTTATGTTTAAAGATAGTATTATCAGATGTTCCTATTGAGATTTACGTCTTTTAGCATTTATAATCTTGCACATTGTAAATTTTAGGCCGAAAAAAGGTTTTAATAGTTTGAGAAGCAAATTTCAACACGGGAAAATGTTCCAGCCAGGAGATGAACCTAGAATCTTATATATAAATATTTACAAATGTGCTATTGCAACTACTGTGTAATTCTTTTGCACAAAATATTAATTGGTTAAAATCTCTCCTATTGGTTTCTTTCTTTTTCGATTTGCATTTAATAGACACACACACACACATGCGCAATGGATAGAACATTTAAAAGAGGCAAATTACACCATGTGTCCAAATCCACTGGATCTGCCCCTCTTCAAGAATCTCCGCCTGCTTTTTCTTTCTTTATTATCCCCAAAAAAAAAAAAATCCTATTTTTGCCCTATGAAAGGTGGGTGCATTGCACCCGAACTGTTGTATAAGCATGTTTAAGAGGATAGTTAAATTGGTCTATCTAACCTTATTCAAGGAAACAAATCAACCTTTTGTAATGCTGGTTGCAATTGCAATAAAGAAGTAACATTTACAAAAGGAGAACACGTAGATGAGTAGATAATATAATTACACATTTTTTGTTTTGATGGAATATTGTTTAAATCATTTCATCTTAGGCCACCACTAAAATACTTCATGGATAATTTCTAATTTCTTGTTTATGTGCAGTGGTAACTGTCTCAACTTTCACATTACAAGCTACTCCATCACAGACTAGTTACGGTATGAAGAACACCATCATAGATACTCTTCCCTAATCAGTGCGCCCAATATTTAACATGAAATGCATTTATATTTGGAGGTATTATCATATACCTACCTCTTAGAATTTTCACCGTTTAACATTTCCAACTCTAGGTTGAATTCTTTTTTTTTTCCCCCCGAGAACAACATAATCTGAAATTTGAATCCATCATATGCTTTTGGATAGTAAACATGACATATAATCAACATAAGGAAACTCATTCCTCTATTGTCCAATCAAATTAATGAAGTAATTGCAAATGAAAGAATTCTCTATGTCTATTGTAGGACCTGTAGGAACTGCAAAGATATTGTAAGAAGATATAACAAGTTGTAAGGAGCTGTAAGAAATTTAAGCATAGACATAAGCAGTTGTGCAATTATTAAAAAGTTGCATAAATATAATTTTCATATATGTATGCATAATTGTTGACCTTTAATGTATGATTCACGAAATAAATTATTTCATAAAAGTATATTACATGCAATATGTAAGTGATATTTATGAAATTAATTTTATACCATCACTAAATAAATTATTTTTTAACATTCGATAAGCAAATTGTGTTGTTCTACAATTATCATTTTGGATGAGAAGAAACACTATTGTAATAATATAATTAATGGAAATAAACCTTTGCACAAGTCAATTAAACAACAATAAAATATATTCAAGCCCTCAAATTTGCAGAACTAAATATCTTCTGCACTTGAGATGAAGAATAGGGTCTACCTGAAGGACATAAGGAGAAATTCAACCATTGACACTTATCTTTATGAATGAAAGTTGAGAAAATATTTGGAGTACTGAAAGGGAGATCGAAATTATTGGTGGACAGAATTCCTCAAATGAGAATGGAGCAGCAACATTAGATAGTTGTTGCTTGTTATACTCTCTACAATTCTATTATTCTATACAAAAAGGGCATAGCAATATTAGGAAGGGATGCAAATATGGATGGATTGCCCAATGTTCAATTGTACGGTAACAACAACCAAATTGTCATGGATAAACGTTGGGATGAAATAGGTGAAATGCTTTCGTCACTTTAGTTTTACTATTTTCAAATATGACTCATTTCAAAACTCAAACATGAATGCAATTTTTGTATTATAATTTTAAAAGCATGTTGACTTATTTTCTCTATAATTGCGTATATAATTCACGTCAAAATTCCAATATAATTCACGACGTTATATTTTGTTTTTATGTTTATAGAAATATTATGTTTCTAGCTACCAAATGCCAAATTCATAGTTTTGACCCTTATCGGTCTATTCCTTCACTACAATTTCCATTCGTAGTTTGTGATTGTTGATTTATGCTAATTATAGTAGTAGTTAACATGAAAAATATTGTGTATGCATAGAGAATTTCATGACTATTTAATCGTAATACTATCATGATTTTTTAATTAAATTGTCCTTTTTTAGAAACAAAATCTTTTATACTTAATATATCCTAAGTTATGGCACACACTAATATTATTTTCATCTTTCTACTTTTAAAATGACATTAATTATGGCATTAATTTGAGGGGCTAATTTTAAAATAATTATAAATTATATTTAAAAATATGTAAGAATAACAAGTATCAAAAGATTAGAGTGGTTTGTTTTGTTATACATATATATATATATATATATATATATACACACACACACACACATACATACATACAAACATACACATGCATATATGTGTGTGTGTGAGTGTGTGTTACAAAAAGTCATCAACAAGATCATCTGAGAAAATAATTTCTAAAAGATGGTTTGATGCAATGATATTGCCTTGGGTTCTAATTATTATTTTTTCAAGTCCGTTAACCAAGCTTCAATAATAAATTGTTGTTTTTGTTAAGTACAAGCCAAACATTGTCCAAAAAGATTCAAGAAATTTCATGTTAGTAAAACGCGCCAATTAAGTGTGAGAAATATTGTGATTCTAGGCAGATATTAAGCTAATTTTTTTTTCTATTTTGAAAATTGATGGATTTGTTTTCAAGGAAGTTTAAATTAAAGGATGTATTTGACACATCAAAATATTTGCAAAGGAGAAAACACACTTGTATTATTTTTCATGTAAGATACAATCTCATTATTTTTTTCACAAGGCCCACTTTACCCAAACAAATAAAAGAAAAAGAGGAACCACACCCTTCCTATGTGCAAGCAGCATGAAGGTCTCGAAAACAAAACTTCATTTGTTCTTTGATCAATAGAACACAACTTCCTGCACCACGGTATTTGTTTGCCAAAATATTTCTATTTGTTCCACGGTGTGAAAAACAGAACTTCGAACACAACTTTCATCGCCCCGACATTCGTTTCCCAAAATGTTTGGCCAGACCCAGGAACTTCACAATTCTCTTTGAAATTTCAAAACATGAATTACAAGATACGCCGTCTGTGGGGATCGAACCCATAACCACGTGGTTAAAAGCCACGCACTCTACCACTGAGCTAAGACGGCCTGGACTGTGATTCATTGTGATAGTTACAATCATTTGATCAGCCACTTTAATTATTTCAATGAAATGAAAAGCATAAGAAAACATAAAGAGGAACAAAAAGATAAAGTTAATTTGTCTCCCAATGTTAAAACTTAGAGAGATATAGGATTCTTACAAAATTGTATTAAAGAATGTACAAATTTGGGTTTAGGTTGGGGACATGAGTTTCTAGATGACATATTGAAGTAGAGTATTTAGTAAACTGTAAGGCTAGTTTGGATAATAATGTTCAGATGTCTTTACGAAGTTCCATAACGTACTTTTATCCTCCAGATAAGATGAGTTAGGGTGCTTCCAACGCCCTCCCTAAGCATCTTTAATTTAATTGCTTAAAGGCTTAAACTAATCTTTATTGTTGCTAGATGTTAATCAATTTTTAATCAAAGGTCAAGAAGAAGAAGAAGAAGAAACACCACAAATAATAATAAGGATGAATAAAATTGCACTGAAGACCATTGGCGGCATAGTCATAAAATTTGGGCTTTATTTTAGTTTTATGTTACCAAATAATTTCTTATTAATAGTAGGTATCGATTAGCCTAGTTAATAAAGTGTTTGAAAGTTGATGAAAAATACTTGAATTCGAATCCCACATACATCGACCTAATTTATACTAAGTGAGCCCACCCAAAATAAAATGTTATTTATCCATACCATGAACATTACACGAATCCAGCCTTTACTAGGGCTTACCGAGCCAACTATCTAAAGACACGAAACTCCATACTCTTGAGCATACATAGCACTTGAATTGGTTTAGGTTTTCGTATCGATTAGGGTGATGTGATACAATAGCATTCATAATTGAGGAATTAGTAATAGAATCTGAAAAGACCTTACGTCATCAATAAGCCTAATCAAAGAGCAATATGAAGATCCTCCTTGATCTATTGATTGTTTGGCCATCATAGCCAGTCGATTAACATTATGTGAAAACTCAGCCTTCCTCCTTTGCATGAGATATCTAACCTTATTCTCAACCACAACCGTATTGAACATATCCCTCATGTAGACTCCAACCTTCCAAGCACTTACTATGTGCACGCAACACGGAGGCCTCAAAAACAAAACTTTAAATACAACATCCATCGCTCTGATATTCGTTTTCCAAAATGTTTGGCCAAACCCAAGAACTTCATGATTCACTTTAAAATTCAAAACATAAATCATGAGACGCGCCGTCTGTGGGGATTGAACTCACAACCATGTGGTTAAAAGCCACGCGCTCTACCACTAAGCTAAGACAGTCTGGACTATGATACATGCTTCCATTTAGCCAATTTTGAATGCAATCATTTGGCTAGTTGTTTTAATTACTTCAATGAAATAAAAAACATAAGAAAACGAAAAGAGGAATAAAAAGATAAAGGCAATTTGTCTCTAAGTCTCGAAAGTTGGAGAGATATAGGGTTCTTACAAAATTATGTTAAAGAATAATGCATAAATTTGTGCTTACATCGGGGATGGAAATGAGTTTTTGAGATGCTATATTGAAGTACATTTTTTAGGAAAATATGAGGCTAGTTTGAATAATAACGATCAGATATCTTTACAAAGTTTCATAACGTACATTTACTCTCCGGATAAGATAAGTTAGGGTGTTTCCAATGCCTTCCTTAAGCAGCTTTAATAAGCATACTTTTTGCTAGATGTTAATCAATTAGCAACAAAAGATTTGTCTCTAAAAAACATAAGACTAGCGGTTCCTTCCTGAAGACAAAGGGCAATGAACATTCAATTAAGGGACGGACATCCATCTTCTCAATAACCCCATGAACTTTGCACCTAACTGAGAAATTAGAGTTTCGAGTCCTCCAAATGCAACATCGCCAGGGAAAACCCCTAAATTTGGGAAGGAACACTTAATGCCTGCAAAGCTTTTCACCCCCTTCATGTTGTTAACAACACAATTTTGGTCCTTCTCACGTCTCTCCATTGCATAATTGAATAATCTGTGGACTTCTTCCAGTAAAACTAGGATAGTGCCCAAATTCCAAAATGTTAGAATCACAAAATTACTAGGCCTTCATAAGGAGATGTCAAACATGCAACCCCCCTTCTAAGGTAAACGCGCACAATTATCGTGCTAACAATTGGCAAGTTGAAACCTTCGAGATCTTGGAAGCCAAACCCTCACTTCATCTCGTCTTTCTAAAGTAGGTCTATCTACTAATAGGTGTTTTCTTGACTCAAGTAAATAATGATCCAACAAAATTTGTTGTTCACATATTGAATGTTGTCATCACCAACCTAATTAAAGGTACAGGTTGTGGAATTCTGAAAATACCATCATATATCCCACTCGACATATATAGGTATATACTATTTTTAACCTTCAACTTTTCAAAATCAGTATTTGACCTCCCTTACATTGAAGATTGTCTTCATATGGCCTCATTTTCAATCGAAAATATGTGGGTGAGGGGGGTTGAAAAATAATAATTTTCCTGTGCATAAAAACAATAGCCAAATTGACCAGGTTAAGTAATAGTTTTAAAAATTAAAGTTTAAAAATGACATTTATTTGTATATCGAGGGGGTTCATGGTAATATTTGCAAATTGATGAGCAAGAAAGGAATAGTATTTTTTTAAAAAAAAAAAATCACCTACGCGGGGCTTCAAGCATAATTTCTTCTTCAATTTAGTGATGACTCTTTAAGAATCCTATTTGATACATTTGACATTACCAACTCCTAATATGATAACCTAATTGTAGTCTAAAAGCCAATGTCAAAATTACGCTAGAATTTTCATGAATCACCACATCAATCTATTGCATTTATGTTTAAAGATAGTGTCATCATATACTCCTACTAAGATTTATGTCTTTTAATATTTATAATCTTGCACATTTTAAATTTTTGCCCCAAAAAAAGTTTTAATAGTCCGAGAAGCAAAGTTCAAAACGGAAAAATGCTGCAACCAAGAGTTGAATGTTAGGAAGAAATTAAGTTTTAGTATTTATAATTCCAAGTGCAAGGTCTATCATCGAGTACTCGGGGTGTCGTCCACTAAGAATTGGGTTTCAAGGACCAACATTAGCTCGAGTGGCTCAAGCTTGGCTAAGTAAAAAGGAAAGAAAGACAAGCTAAACTAAGTTAATAAATACAAGAAAAGAGGCCTAGAGTTACAATTTAGCCAATTGACGAACCAAGCAATCGGGGTAAGTCTTAACCTACCAAACTTATACTGACAACTAGAGATGGTTGGCTGCACCAATGAAGACCACCCAGGCCCTCTCTCAAGAGTCATGAGCTAGCCTAATTAGTTTAACCACCTATTTTCATGAAATTAGCCTAACTAGACCACGAGATTAGCAACCCTCGGACCTGCCTAGGATCAGGACTATTTTCATGTCCAAAACCCGTCTATTCTCTCCCCTATGCTAGCTAATTGATCTCATCTCTTGGCATAAGTCAATCGCTCAAAAATATAAATGAAAGCTGTCTCAAGCATTTCATCAAACACTTGCGGGTACGAGAGAAAACTCTAACTTGAAAGCATAGATTAGGCGTGGTTAGGCCTAATCTGTAGTGGCCCGAACCCAAGGCTCATGTTAATTATCTTAAATTATCCTAATCACAAACTAATCAAGTTGCGTGCCGCATTTCAATTTACTATTTTATGTATATGTATATATATAATTGTGCATCGTAGGTTGAAACGACGATGTGGCCTCAAAATAGATCTCATTATGCTTCTAAATAATTTATTCAAGTGCTAATGAATATTTGAATGCCTGCAGAATAAAAATTAGCCTAATTATCAAAGGGCTAAATTGTAAAGTAATAACAATAATAATAAACGAACAAATATGGTAATAATATAACAATAATAATGATAAGGTAAGTTATGTATATAAAAAGAGAGTGAGGCATTATTCAAAAATGAAAATATTTCACCCAAATTTTACACCTAAAGATGTACAATTTTATTTATTAAGTTTAGCTAAACCTATTATTTCAATTATCTATCTATCTATCTATCTATCTATCTATATATATATATATATATATATATATATATATATATATATATATATATATATATATATATATATATATATATATATATATATATATATATAATGAATGAGATATAAGTAAAAAGGGTTAGGATAAATTGAGAAAAATTTTAGACAATGATGATGTGTTAATAAATAAAAGGATAGAAAGAAAAAAAAAGAATTAATTAAAACTTAACATAAATACCTCAAATCAAATAAACAAAAAAAGGGGGAAAAAACCCAAAAAAACACCCCTGATTTTCCCCCCAGCCCGAAACCCCCTCTCTGCCCCTTACTCTGTTCTTCTTTGCCAGTCTCGTCCAGCCGTCGCTAGCCGTCCGACGCCCGTGCCGCCGCTGCCCTGTGGTCACCGGATCCTGCCGCCACCTCGTGACACTATATCAACCAGCTCCTCTCCTCCTTGTGTGTGTTTGAGTGGGTCGAGAAGTGAAAACCCTAACTCTTAATTAATTCAATTTTAATGTTTTGAATCTGAATTTTTGTATTAATTGGTGTAACTCACATTAGCGTGTATGAATTTATAAATTTCTTGAATTAGTTTGAAGGGTTGGATTGAGTTGCTTGTTGGGTGGAATTAGGAAGAAGCGAGATGAGTAAGGGTTTGAATGTTATGATTGAATTTTAGTTTGATTATGATGATTTGATGATATTTAGATTAGTTTCATAAATAATCGAAGGAAATTTGTGGATTATATATATATATATATATATATATATATATATATATATGTATGGGATATGTGTGTTTTGTTTTTAATCATGGGTTGATGATTAGGGTTGAGATGAGTGAGGGTGAATGTAATGATCTTAGGTATTTTAAGAGCATTAAGTTGAAGTGTGAAGTTTGTAATGGTGGTTGCGGAGCTAGTGATATTGCTAACCTAGTGTTAATATGGATTAGTAATCTAAATCAGTTAAAGTGCACTGACTAAGAAAGTGATGTGGCTTGTAGGGGTGAAAAATGGAGGAAAAATATGGTTTCAAATTTTAATTTGGAGATTAGTTTACGTAAGGATCAGGATTACAGATGTTTCGAAAGTTCATTTAATGGTTAAACATGTTAAGACTACCTTTCGGATTATACTCAAAACCAAGCCCATGTCGTCACTAAGCCACGTCATGACTAGTTGTCTACCCATAGCCGTGAGGAGTAATAATAATAATAATAATAATAATAATAATAATAATAATAATTATTATTATTATTATTATTATTATTATTATTATTATTATTCAAGTGGTTATGTCAATGATGTCGACATTATTAATAAACACAAGGCAAGCTATATCATTACGCTATCGTAACCTCTATTAAACGAACGTTAGCAGTATTAGATAAGGGAGCGAAACAAAAATAAAATAGGATTAAACTAGATGAATAAATAATCGGCGGGCTAATTGTTAAAGAGAGGTCTCGAAAATTTAAATTATTCATTAAGCCAATAAATATAATAAAACTTCTTTATCTTTCACTAATCGAGAAAAGTTATATATTTGGAGCAGAACTGAGGCCACCTCTATCACTTCAAGCTACCAGCAAACGATTTTCAATAAAACGGAGAGAGATTCTCAAAGACCAGGTACGTACATTGCCTGTGCTCTTTAAAAACTCACATGTTTGTCAAACTACGCAAAAATCAATATGATATTCATGTACTGAATCATTTCATGTAATGTTTTGTCACCTAAGAAAGTGGCCCCATTAATTATCAATCATCACAGCTTATGCCCTTCAATTTACCCATACGACTGCAACTTAGGCTTTTCGATTGGCCTGGGAGGTGTGCACCTATCTCAAGATCGCTGCAGACGTCAATAGGGGTCCACTTCCTGATAATAACTAGCAAATCAACTTTACGCATACATTCTCTCTCTCCTATTTGCAATACAAAATGTTTTGAAATGCGGGCACCTAACTAATTAAACTCAAAACTTATTTTACTGCATAGAGATGTACGTGCTGAGCTTTGGCTCATATTTCGAATGTTTTCGTGTTTTCTGTTTTAGACAAGGGATCAATGAACAGTCGTCCTACTGACAAACCAGGAGGTAGCAAGAAATGAAAGGGCGTTACAATTCCTTTTGTTGAAGATTTGCTAGCCATACGCTCACAGTGATTTATAGGCTAGCACCCTAAGAACTGGAAGGTTTTGTGTTCTTTTGAACATTGCAGTGCTAGTATTTTGTAATCCTACGTTTAATGATTAGGTGTATCATAATTTGTATAAATGATTGAATGTGTGTTATTTCAAACATGTGGTGAGTCTGGTGATTAAATGAGTAACACAATAATACACGTAAATTCAATTAGCCTTGTTTCGTTGCGGAACGGTGGTAATGCCTTCAATTAGAAGACTTCTGCTGCAAATCAATAGTATGAGTAATTAAGTTACAATAATCAAGCATTAGGAATTGGGGGCGTTATAGTTGTTGCGTTAGAGCTAGGTTTCCAAATCACTGTGAGCATAGGACGCTCGAGAGCTAGGATGTATGATTTTGAGTTAAGAATATAGGTAAATTGAGTTGTTCCCTTTGGGGAAATCTATGCGTAAATGTGGCTTATTCCCTCTTTCTGTTATTTTATGTTTAGATGGCTCATCCAGCAGCACCTATGGACCCATACATCATTCACATGGCACGTCAGACTTCAGTAGCGACCCATATTTCTACCCTACAAGCGGCCATGGTGGCCCACATGCAGGATCCAGTTTCTGAGTTTTATGACGTGATGGCCCGCACTCACAGACTGTTGTGGTCTTCGCCCCTCATTGCCCCATGGCATGTGTTGACCCAATTAATATATAAGGTTTTGATGATGACAATTCAAATGCTCTAGTCAATGTGTTGTGAGCTATGTGTTGTGCTTGAGTTGTATGTTGGGACGGGATTCGAACAAATATATGGAGCAGTTTAAATGAGCTTAGAGCATCATGATGACATCGTGTGAAGAAATTGAGAACACTCCCTTAGAACAGTTCCGGGAGTGATTGCATGAAATTATGATAGAAGCAGTGAAGAACACTCCCTCCAATCAGTTCTGGGAGTGGAAGCATGGACTTATACAAGAAGTCTTGTTGAGAACAAGAGTCTTAGGATTGAATGTGTGTATGTTAGATTCTTGTTAATATGCCAAGTAGAAGATCTCCAATTTAGCATTCACTTTGAATGGGTTCAGGGCTCAGAACACTGTCTCAGAACTGGTCCATGAGATCCAAACTACAGTGTTCTGAGAGTAGAACATAAATCCGATTTTCAAACATTTTTTTAAGGGATTTGTTGACTGTCGATTTTCTAGAAACAAATTAGGAATAACTTTCCTAATGGTATTTGAGTCAAAAAGGATTTCTTTCAGTACAAATATTGTTAAAAGATTTGATTTTATTTTTTGGAAGAATATCCACCAAATATATCTTGTTTTTGGAAAGATAAGATAAATGGAAAGATACGAGGGATCTCCTATTAAAAATTGGAAAGAAGAGTTCTCCTCTTCTTCGTCTCCTTGTAGCCCAAGGATTCGAGAGGAACAAGGATTTTTCACACATTCCTTATTTAAGGAAGACTTATCCCTCATTCTTATATAGGGTTTTCTACCGGTTTTTACAAGTTCTTGAATGTGCTGAAATTGCTTTTGAGTCTGAATTTTTCTGTGAGAAAAACCTTCATAGTGTGTGCTTAATTGAGTCTTCGTCATTGGCATAATAGGAGCAGTATTGTACCTTGCACTTAGCTTATTTAGAAGCATTCAAGTAAGGTGTTCTTTTTCTCTTCTCCGTCATCGTGATTAGAGGTTGTCCAAACTGTTGGACGTGATCTCTTAGGAGACATGTGGACATTGTGTCCAAGAGTGTTTTGTCTAAGTCTAGGGAGACTTTGGATGTGTGCTTGTAACTAGAGTCTTTGGTAGACTAAGTTACGTGTGTTACGGTTGTAACGTGTTTGGTGCAGTTTAGTGAAAGTGTTTGCTGAAATCCTACAGTGGTAGGTCGTGGTTTTTACACCTCAGTTGGGCCAGAGGTGGTTTTCCATGTAAAAATATTATGTCTCCTTTATAATTTCTGTAAATTACTGTCGTTTCTATTTCACTGAGAACACATGCCGCAAACAGGTCTCACGAGTGTTCTGAAATAAGTTTGTCTCTGTCTCACTAGAAATACTTACTCCAAACAGTTCTCACGAGTGTTTTTGAAATAGTTTGACAAATTGTTAGACACAATTCACCCCCCTCTTGTGTCCTTATGGATTAAAATTTAACAAGTAGTATCAGAGCAGAGTTCTCACACCTAGGTTAACACCTTGAGAGATCCTAAAAAGATGAGTGCACCACATGGAATCTTAGAGGGCCAATCTGTGACTCATCCACCATACTTTAATAGACAATACTATAATTGGTGGAAAAATCGAATGGAAAACTACATTCAAGCTGATGATTATGAGCTATGAATATCATTGAGAATGGCCCTTACATTCCAATAAAAACCACAGAAAACGGTAAAACAGTTCCCAAGAAGCCAACTGAGTTTGACTCAAATGACTTCAAGAAATTGGAGAAAAACACCAGGGCCAAGAAATTGCTATACTTTAGCCTTGGTCCGGACGAGTACACTCACATCTCAGAGTGTGATTCAGCAAAGGAAATCTGGGATGCTCTTCGTGTGTCTCATGAAGGAACCAACCAAGTCAAACAGTCCATGATTGAGCTACTAATGAGAAAGTACGAACTATTTGAAATGAGTGACAAAGAGACTGTGATGGATATGTATACTCGTTTCACCCACATCACTAATGAGTTGAAATCCTTGGGAAAGTCCTTTACCACTGAAGAGTTGGTAAGGAAAATCCTGCGGTTTTTACCACATTCGTGGGAAACGAAAGTTACAACCATCCAAGAAGCAAAGAAGATGGATGAAATCTCTTTGGACGAGCTCATTACAAACTTACGAGTTAAGGAAAAACTCCCAGATAAAAGAAGAAACAAAGAAAGATCGAGGCCTTGCTCTAAAGGCTATGGGGAGTGATGATTCAGATATAAACGAGGAAGATGTAGCCTTTGTAACTCGTAAGTTCAAAAAACTTTTCAAAAAGGTTGGAAAGAGCATCAAGAAGGGAAACAACAGCAAAGCACGAAAAAATGACCAAGACCAAAACTCTGGATGTTTCAGGTGTGGAAAACACGATCACATTATGAAATATTGTCCCATGCAGAAGGAAGAACAGGCATCAGAACAGCTCAGAAATCAAGGAAAGAAACCACAGCTGAGTGGTTCTGCTAGTCGATTCACTAAAGCAATGGTAGCAGCATGGGGTAAAAGTTCTGAAGAAGAGGATAGCTCCCAAGACGAAGCTGAAGCATTGGCACTTATGGCCAAAAGCGATTCTGATACTGACTCATAATCAGATGAAATCATGTCACAGATCAAGGAGAAGGTAAGTGGTTTCAACAAAAGAAAAATTTTGAAAATACTATTTTCCTTGATGGATGAATATGAGGCAATAAGCACTGAGAATTGCATGCTCAAAGATACTTGTTCCAAGTTAAAAAGGGATGTTCAAATGTTTGAAACGACCATCCTAGAACTTGAACAAACTAATGGAACTCTCACGGCTAAAAAGGATGAAGAAACTTTTGCCTTAAGGAAGAACCTTGACCTAATGGACAAAAGAGAGGAAGTGTTTAACACTGAACTCTCAAAGCTGTAAAGTGAGTCTCGAGAACTAAAGAGTAAGATAATACTGTTGGAGAGTGAGAACAATAAATTACTTGAGAAGCTTCAGGAAACCGAATCTGACCTAATTCAAAACAGGCTTAGAAACAGGACTGAAAACAACTTGTTGCAGGAAAAGCTCCAGAATGCCGAATCTGACCTTGTTCAGAATAGGCACTGGAACAACTCCTCAGAAGCTCTTAATTGGTTAAACACTCACCATAGTCGTAATAAAAAGGGACTAGGATATGTGAGTAGGCGTGTCATTAAACCAGTCAATAAAAAACATGTTGGACTCCCCGAAAATCTAATTTGTTTTCATTATGGTAAGACTGGTCATCATCGATATGCCTGCTCTTTAAGGAAAAAGGCCATGGAGAGAAACTCTATATATGTTAAGCAAATATGGATTGGAAAAGATGAGTTAAAATGAATGGGATCCAAGTGGATCTGGGTTCCCAAGACTAACAATTAGCTGTTTTGCAGGCTAAAGTGAGAGGAGGCAACCAACTATGGTTCTTGGATAGTGGTTACTCGAGGCACATGACTGGAGATAGATCAAACTTTCTCTCACTTACAGCCTTTGATAGAGGGAGAATGGCATTTGGGAAAGGCAAGTCTGGGAAAATTATCAGTATAGGTAAGATAGGTAAATCACTCTCTCACTCCATTAATAATGTGTACTTGGTTGATGGGTTACAACACAATTTGCTAAGCATATCCCAACTATGTGACCGAGGTAATCATGTTAAATTCTCTTCAAATCAGTGCTTGATTATCAATGTCAAATCCGATGATGTTGTATTGAGGGGAAAGCGATACAACAATGTGTATAAAGCTTGTGTTCTCTCACTTCCCCATAACCATGTGACTTGTTTAAGTTCTCTTGAGGATGATGTCATGCTTTGGCACAAAAGGCTAGGTCATGCAAGTCTTTCCCTTTTGAACAAACTTGTTTCTAAGGACCTAGTAGTCGGACTACCTTCCATCAAGTACAATGATGACAAGGTGTGTGACGCTTGTACTAAAGGAAAACAAGTAAGGACTTCTTTCAAGCCAAAGGAATATGTGAGCACTTCTCGGCCTCTAGAACTCTTACATGTTGATTTATGTGGTCCTATGAGGATCACGAGTAGAGGTGGGAAGAAATATGTGTTTGTCATAGTGGATGACTACTCTCGATTCACTTGGACCTTGTTCTTGGCATCGAAAGATGAATCCTTTGAGAAGTTTCTTGTGCTTCTCAAGAAAGTTGAAAAGAGAGTAGGACACCCGTTAGTACGTCTAAGGTCTGACCATGTAAAAGAATTTGAAAACTTGAGCTCTATTGATTATTGTAATGAGCATGGAGTAGATCATAATTTTTCTGCCCTAAGAACACCCCAACAGAACGAGGTGGTGGAGCGTAAAAATCGTACCCTAGAAGACATGACTAGGACAATGCTTATCGCTAGTAGTCTCCCTAGAAACTTTTGTGCAGAGGCACTGAATACATCATGTTACATTATAAATAGATGCATGATCAGACCCATACTCAACAAGACTCCCTACGAACTTTTCAAAGGAAGAAAACCCAATATCATGCACTTAAGGGTGTTTGGATGCAAATGCTACATGCATAATAATAGGAAGGAATCCTTAAGAAAGTTTGACCCCAGGAGTGATGAGCCATATTCCTAGGATACTCCTCACATAGTAAGGCATATAAAGTGTTCAACAAAAGAACCTTATGTGTTGAGAAAAGTGTGCATGTATTGTTTGATGAATCTAATTCCATGGCTGAGCATGATGTACAGGATGAAGAATTTGAACGGGGTCTTATCAGGAAAGACTCTTCGCTCACTCAAAACTCTATGGTAGAAAATGGTAAGTCTCCTGAAGGTGAAACAAGGGTTGGATCTGAAAATCTGGAAGGTGGACAGGAAGCCAACCAATCAGGGGGAAGCTTTGCTAAACCTGAATTGGGACAAAACCGATTCACTCATCCTGAGTCTTCCCGAACAGCAGTGGGAGCAGGCTCCAGAACATATTCAAACCCTGTTTCATCAAGTGTTCAGGAGAGACTGTCTGTAGCTCCTCTTACTCAGCGACCTTGGAAACACCAGAGTTCGCACCCGCTTGATCAAATTATATCTGATATTAACACCGGGGTGCAAACTCGATCTAAAGTCAGAAACTATTGTGTGTTCTATGCCTTTTTATCTAACATTGAGCCAAGAACTGTTCATGAAACTCTTGCAGATTCTGATTGGATTATAACCGTGCAAGAAGAGCTCCATCAGTTTGAAAGGAACAAGGTCTGGCACCCTGAACCATGGCCAAAAGACAGATCAATAATTGGTACCAAGTGGGTGTTCAAGAACAAGTTGGATGAGTTCGGAACAATCACTAGGAACAAGACTAGGCTGGTGGTTTAAGGGTATAACCAAGAAGAAGGGATCGACTATGAGGAGACATTTGCACTTGTTGCAAGGATTGAGGCTATCCGGATCCTGGAAGCCTTTGCAGCACACATGGACTTCAAGCTATACCAAATGGATGTCAAAAGTGCATTCCTCAATGGATACCTTAAAGAAGAGGTATTTGTAAGCCAACCCCCTAGTTTTGAAAATCATGGTTTGCCTAACCATGTCTTTAAACTTGACAAAGCTCTTTATAGTCTAAAACAAGCTCCTAGAGCCTGGTATAAACATTTGTCAAAATTCTTAATTGATAATGGTTTTCAAAGAGGTAAGGTAGATAGTACCTTGTTTCTCAAATCAAAGGGGGAACATTTATTGATTGTCCAAGTATATGTCGCTGACATAATATTTGGGGCAACTAACAATGATTTGTGTGATAATTTTTCAAAATTGATGAGGAGTGAGTTTGAGATGAGCATGATGGGTGAGCTTAATTTCTTCTTAGGCTTACAAATCAAGCAAACCTCAAATAGAACTATGATTCACCAACAAAAATATGTCAAGGAATTAATTAAGAGGTTTGGTATGGAATCGGCTAAGCCCATAGACACACCTATCTCCCCTTCAACCAGGTTGGTAGAAGATGATGGGAGCCCTTCAGTCGAAGAAAAATTATATAGGGGCATGATTGGGTCGCTTCTGTACCTAACCGCTAGTAGACCTCACATTGTTTTCAGTGTTGGTTTGAGTACCTATTTTCAGTCAAATCCTAAAGAAACACACTTGAAAGCTGTAAAATGGATTCTAAGGTTTTTGAAACACACTCCTGACTTAGCACTTTGGTATCCTCGAGGGTACAACTTTGATCTCATTGGGTATGCAGATGCTGACTATGCTGGATTCCTAGTTGATAGTGAAAGCACCTCAGGTATGGCTTACTTTCTTGGATCCTGTTTGGTATCTTGGGCAACCAAGAAACAACACTTCATTGCCATGTCCACAGCAGAAGCCGAATATGTGGCAGCTGCCTCGTGTTGTGCTCAACTGTTGTGGATAAGACAATAACTCAAGGACTTTTGTATCTGTGATAACACAAGTGCAATTAACATTGCCAAAAAACCATGTCAACATAAAAGGACTAAGCATATTGACATACGTCATCACTTTTTGAGAGACAATATTGAAAAGGGCTTAATTTCAATGAATTTTTGTGCCACTGATAGACAAATTACTGATATATTTACAAAGGCACTGAGTAGAGAACAATTTGAGAGGAATAGACTTGAATTGGGTATGATTAAAGGGACTTAAACATATTTGTTTATCCCCCAATGATTGACTAGTTAAAGAAAATAGGCCAAATAAAATGTGTTTCAGAAGATGTTGTCAAAAATTGTGTTATTGCTAGCACATGTGTGGAATATGAATTGCTGACACTTACTGAGATCTAATGATATTGCCCTTATTGTCCTGAGACACCGAATATTTAGCAGTCAGAACAAGGTCTAGGAACTGATCCGATCCTTGTTTGCAAATACACTAGTAAAGTGGCGCGGCGGGAAAGTAAGTAGAAGAGGAAACTTCTCCTTTAAAAGAAAAGCAACCGTCCGACTACCTCCCCTTCTGCTTTCTCTCTACTCTCTTTACTCTCCACCCACTCGTCCGAAATCGCTCCTTTCTCCTGCTCCCAAAGTCTCCAAATCCTAACCTCTTTCTCTCGAACTTCTCCAATGGCAAGCAACCAAGGCAACCGCAACTCCACTAGGTGAAAGACCTCCTGCCCACGTTCTCTCCAGGACCGATTATCGAGAACAAGGGGGAGCAACTAGTTCAACACTATGACTTAGGTATCGCCAAGCAACCCAGCACCTGGTATGAGCATTGTTCCTCTTCTTTCTTACTCTATTTTAACTCCGATTTTTGAGTTTCTGAAGAGTTTAGATCTAGGGTCTGTTGCATTAAACCTAGGATGATCCCCTCTGCAAACCCAATTACTGGTTGGGAACTAGTTGAGTACAAACCGGCCAAAATTGAAAAGGAAGCTGTCACATCTGTTGAATGTGAAAGGGATTTAGGGGAAGGGATGAGCACAGAAAGCACTATTCCTACACCTGTTTTCATTGTGGACAGTGATGATGATGATGATGATGAACCTATTATACGGTTCAAGAGAACCGCAACACCCTCTCCCCAACCAACCTTCAAACCTGGCTTCAAGCACCAAAAGAAGACTACCACTACACCCATTGTCCCTCTCAACACTTTGATCTATCAACGCCGAACAAGAAGTTCGGCACCTGCCTCTGTTTCCACACTGCCTGAGGATATAATTGAGAAACCTGCCCCGCAGAAGAAAACAGCCCGTAAAACAGCAGCCCAAATACCACCCAAAACACCTCTCAAAACACCTGCCCAAATGCCCCCTCAACCTGCTCCTTCCAAAGCCCCTGCTCCTAAGAGAGCAGCGCCAGAACAGCCAGTTGAACAGGTAGAGGAGTGTTCTGAACCCTCCAGGAAGAAAACTAAAAAGGGCATGACCCTTCCTGAAAGATACCGACACTTCCTTCAAACATCTGTAGTTAGAGGGAAGGTAATCAAAATAGCCTACTTTCAGGAACAAGGGCTTGAGGTGTTTCTGGAGAAACTGAGAATTCAGGGGTGGCTGGACTTGTTTATAAGCACTCAGTGTGGATGTTCTGTTCCTGAGTTGGCTGAGTTCTATGTCCACTATGTGGTCACCAATGGGTGATGACCAGCACAGTTGGTGGGCATAGACTTAAGTTTGATGCTGCCGACTTAAGGGAAATGCTTGGGGTGCCAGCTGATGGTTTTGTTGTGTATGTCCAAGAGGACAAGACTATGTTGGAAGAAGAGAGACTGCTCGAGCTAACTCAGAGATTAGCTCAGGACCCTATAATCACTAGGTCCTGATCTGTGCGTAAGGGGGAAATGCTCCCTTTGCATAAATTACTGTTTTGGTTTGTCATTAACAATGTCACTCCTAGGGGTCAGGGACGTAATTTGGCTGATTCTATGGACATGTGCCTTACTAATCTTTTGGATCAGGGTGAGAAAATCAACTTACCCGCGATCATGATTCACCACATTGCCCGTATTGCGAACACGTCTAAGGATCATAACATGGGGTATAGGTTCCTGCTGACTTTAGTATTTGAGCAGTCCGAGATTACACTGTAAAAAAGAGTAAGCCTCCAGAATACGGATGAAATAGAGGGTAGTACATTGATAGGGTGTGGATTTCAAGTGACCAAAGGTGGGAACACCAGTTTCGAACAGGGGTTCCAAACACCCTTTCGCCCTATTCTCAAGGAACCATCATCCTCCAGTACCCCTACTCTGAACACCCTTATGCAAGACCAGCTCTCCCTGTAAGGTGAAATTGCAGAAGTCAAGAAGGCCCTTGCTGAAGAACAGAAGCTGAATGCCCAATGACATTAGGCCCTTCTGGTTGTCATTTCTGCCCTTACCTCTAAATTCTCTCCCCCTTCCATCTGAACTTGAATATTCCACTCTCTCCTTGCTACTTATTTTTGTGTTTCGCTCCTCCTACTGTTGTATGAACACTTTGGATTGTGACTGTTCATGGATGTTTGTAATTTTATGATCTTTGCTTGTTCTATGCTTCTCATTTGTGCATGACTCGGATGGCTAATATCCTTACTGTATTGTATGCTTGAGTGTATCGCGACTATTTCCCACATTACCCCTGGGGTGGTGATTACATCTATGCTGGACTCAGACCTTTAGCCTCTAGACCCTATTTCGATGATGTCAAAAGGGGGAAGATGAGCATGACCTTAGTCCTGATTAGTTTGTCCAGTTTAAGTTGACCTCTCACTACTGCTCCTCTTACTTGTGTGCCTTGCATAAAATTTTGACCTTGTCTGTTCTGGCACCAGCCTATCCTGCCCTGTTTTTGACTCCTGTTTCGACTTAAGGTCATTTGGTTTGCCATCATCAAAAAGGGGAAAATTATTGACCCAATTAATGTATAAGGTTTTAATGATGATAATCCAAATGCTCTAGTCAATGTGTTGTGAGCTATGTGTTGTGCTTGAGTTGTATGTTGAGACAGGATTCGAACAAATATATGGAGCAGTTTGAATGAGCTTAGAGCATCATGATGACATCGTGTGAAGAAATTGAGAACACTCCCTCAGAACAGTTTCGGGAGTGATTGCATGGAATTATGATAGAAGCAGTGAAGAACACTCCCTCCAATCAGTTCTGGGAGTAGAAGCATGGACTTATACAAGAAGTCTTGTTGAGAACAACAGTCTTAGGATTGAATGTGTGTATGTTAGATTCTTGTTAATATGCCAAGTAGAAGATCTCCAATTTAGCATTCACTTTGAACGGGTTCAGGGCTCAGAACACTGCCTTAGAACTGGTCCATGAGATCCGAACTACAGTGTTCTGAGGCTAGAACATAAATTCGATTTTCAAACATTTTTTTAAGGGATTTGTTGACTGTTGATTTTCTAGAAACAAATTAGGAATAACTTTCCTAATGGTATTTGAGTCAAAAAAGGATTTCTTTCACTACAAATATTATTAAAAGATTTGATTTTATTTTTTAGAAGAATATCCACCAAATATATCTTGTTTTTGGAAAGATAAGATAAATGGAAAGATATGAGGGATCTCCTATTACAATTTGGAAAGAAGAGTTCTTCTCTTCTTCGTCTCCTTGTAGCCCAAGGATTCGAGAGGAATAAGGATTTTTCACACATTCCTTATTTAAGGAAGACTTATCCCTCATTCTTACATAGGGTTTTCCACCGGTTTTCACGAGTTCTTGAATGTGCTGAAATTGCTTTTGAGTCTGAATTTTTCTATGAGAAAAACCTTCATAGTGTGTGCTTAATTGAGTCTTCGTCATTGGCATAATAGGAGTTGTATTGTACCTTGCACTTAGCTTATTTAGAAGCATTCAAGTAAAGTGTTCTTTATCTCTTTTCCGTCATCGTGATTAGAGGTTGTCCAAACTATTGGATGTGGTCTCTTAGGAGACATGTGGACATTGTGTCCGCGAGTTTTTTGTCCAAGTCTAGGGAGACTTTGGATGTGTGCTTGTAACTAGAGTCTTTAGTAGACTAAGTTACGTGTGTCACGGTTGTAACGTGTTCGACGCGGTTTAGTGAAAGTGTTTGCTGAAATCCTACAGTGGTAGGTCCTGGTTTTTACACCTCAGTTGGGTCAGAGGTGGTTTTCTACGTAAAAATATTGTGTCTCCTTTAATTTTCACAAATTACTGTCGTTTCTGTTTCACTGAGAACACACGTCGTAAATAGGTCTAACGAGTGTTCTGAAATAAGTTTGTCTCTGTCTCACTAGAAACACTTACTCCAAACAGTTCTCACGAGTGTTTTTGAAACAGTTCGAAAAATTGGTAGACACAATTCACTCCCCCTCTTGTGTCCTTGTGGATTAAAATCTAACAGCATGAGTTTAGGTTACAATATCATAACTTCATCATTACAGGAGATCCGGGGCTTGATGGGGAGTGATTGCAGATCTTAGGGGCCTAGTTCATGGTCACTAGAGAGTTATCGCTTTGAGAGGAGCTAGAGTGGAGAGGCATTTCTTATGATCTTCTTCCATGCATTTTCCCTACCCTTGATATGCACCCACCTATTGTCCTACCCCCACCTCTACCGGCTCAGGGACCACAGCCCCCGTAGCCGCGACCTGCCTCCCCGCAGGTTGGCTCAGGAGATGAGGCCTCTGATGAGGTCCATGTAGTTGAGCAGGTGTCGAGTTCCCCAGAGCTCATAGAGGTGAGTTCCAATGAGGGAGAGATGGAGCCTGATAAGGATGAGGAGGAGCCAAAGGAGGAGGTGGGAGAGCATGAGCCATTAGAGGAGGATTTAGAGGATCATGAAAGTGATCCCGGTGACGAGGATTCAGAGATGGAGGATACTGACAGTGACTCAGGAGACAAGAATGATGATTCCTCCACCCCTAATTACGATCCCTCCCAGGATCATTAGGTGTGACCCTACTCTTTGCTATGGGTTAGGCCTGCTTTTGGTTATTTTGTCCTGTGCAGCTGGTATAGAGTGATATTCTTTTGCGCATTGCGTGTATATATGATGTATATAGGTAGACTAACCAAACTAGCTGTGACGAGGATATTCTTTTGCGCATTGCGTGTATATATGATGTATATAGGTAGACTAACCAAACTAGCTGTGACGAGGATCCACCTTTTCTTTTTGGGTTCGGCGCGAATTTGACTTGGTAGATGACTTCAGATAGTGGGTATGGTGGAGAACTAAGTTAGGAGCCTCAGCTAGAATGCGAGGAATGCTGTCGTGAAGCATTGCATTACGTACATGTATATTCAGTGAAAGTAATGTTTGAGTTAAATTTAGCTTTGATTTCTGAATGATTACTGCTTTATGCTAATGTCATGCAAATTGAGATAATAAACTTTGCTTATGTGATTTAGTATTACAGTATGTCAGAGTCTATGAACAACAACTAGAATAATAAGGAAGATGAATCTTAGGGTTCAGGTAATCGAGTAAATGAGGACCCCCAACAAGACCCTAGTGGAGGCCCAACTGTAGCCTTGGAAGTTTCTAGTAATGTAGAGGACCCGAATTATTGAAAAAATTTGGTAATTAAGCTAATAAAGAGAATTCCCCCGATATCATCTGCACCCCTTGTACCTCTAAAAAACCCTCCAAAGTCTGATAAACTAGCTGATAGGGTAGCCCGACGCAACCCAAGGTTTATGATGGAAACCTGGATCCTGTAGAGCTGGAGGACTGGATTAGGGGAATGGAAAAGATATTTGCAGTGGTTGAAGTACCTGAAGAGAAAAAGGTAAACATAGAGACTTTTTATTTAGCTGGGGAAGCAGATATCTGGTGGAGTACTATGAAAGACAAGTTACAAGGACCCGAGCTTACTTGGGCTAAGTTTCCTCAGGAGCTTAGGGCTAAGTTCTATCCAGTCATAGTCTAACGACAGAAGGAGAAAGAGTTCATGGAGTTAAACATGAGTGGTAATATGACGGGGATGCAATATGCCCGTAAGTTTACGGGGCTATCAAGATTTGCCATATTTTGTGGTGATCAAAAAGCTGAAAATGAGGAGGTTTAAGGAAGGTTTAGCCTTTTATATTTGGAATCAACTGGCATGCCAGCTAATTCAAACTTATCAAGAGCTGTACGAAAGAGCTGCTGAGGTGGAGCAAGTGAAGGGTGAATTTAAGGGCTTTGAATCCAGGAACTCAGAAGAGGAAGTGGAATGATCGCAGTACATCAAGCGAGAATGTTGCGCAGAAGAAACCTGCTGCCGGCCCTGATAAGAGTCATCCAGCAGCATCAAATGAGCCTTGTGCTAAGTGTGGGCAGATAAACCATATAACTATCGAGTGCCGTGAGGTACTAATAAGTGCATGTGGTGCGGAAGCCCCGAGCATTCAATTGCTACCTGCCCCAAAAGATAGAAGGTCGTGGAAAAGAGAGTTGCAAGGCCTATACCACCCCCACGCCAGGGAAACCTGCCCTCAAAATCCCCAACGGCAAGACTAGCTTACAAAATGAGCAAAAAGAAAGCTACAGTCTCTGGTACAGTTATCACTGGAACTCTTTTTTAAATTCAAAACCATTTTGTGTTTTGTTTGATTCCGGTGCGCCTCATTCATTTATATCCACTCGAGCTACATTGTAATTGAATTTGGAACAAAATAAAGAGTGGTTGAACTATAGAATTAGTTTGCCAAATGTGCAAGTGATAGAATGTCCTGTCCTTTATAAGCATGTTCCTATTATAATTGCTGAACATGAGTTCCGTAGGGACCTGATCCAGTTTGATATATCAGAATTTGATATAATCTTGGGAATGGAGTGGTTCACTATTTATGGGGCAAATATAAATTGTAAGGACCTTAAAGTCACTTTAAAGGACTTAGAAGGTCGAGAAGTATGTTTCCTTGGGGAAAAACTTAGGAAGAAGTGTTCTATAATTTCAATCATGAAGGCAAGTAAGATGCTAAGACAGGGGTGCATAAGGTATTTGTGTTATGCCACTGAGGTTAAAGAGGAGGAGATGAAAATAGAGAATATTCCTATAGTTTGTGAATTCCCTGATGTTTTTCCTGAAGAGTTATCAGGCGTACTCCTCAAAGGGAGATTGATTTTGAGATTGAGTTAATTCCTAGTGTGCAACCTATTTCAAAAGCCCCATATAGGATGGCCCTAACCAGACTCAAGGAGTTGAAAGCCCAGTTAGATGAGTTATTACAAAAAGGATTTATCAGGCTAAGTGTTTCACCCTAGGGAGCCCCAGTGTTGTTTGTGAAGAAAAAGGATGGAACCTTAAGGTTGTGCATAGATTATCGAGAGTTAAATAAAATAACTATTAAGAATAAGTACCCTTTGCCTCGAATAGATGATCTCTTTGATCAGTTACAAGGAGCTGGGGTGTTTTCAAAGATTGATTTGAGGTCTAGCTATCATCAGCTTAGAATTAAGCCAGAAGATATTCCCAAAACAGCCTTCAGACTAGATATGGCCATCACGAGTTTACTGTGATGTCTTTTGGGCTTACAAATGCTCCTACCGCATTCATGGATCTCATAAATAGAGTTTTCAAACCTTATTTGGACAAATTTATAGTGGTTTTCATAAATGACATTCTGATATACTCCAAGGACAAAGAGGAACTTGTGGATCATTTGAGGACTGTGTTACAAACCTTGAGGGAATATCAGTCGTATGCCAAACTGAAAAAGTGTGAGCTTTGGTTAACCGACGTGACATTTTTGGGGTATGTAGTTACTAAGGAGGGAATCAAAGTTGATCCTTAGAAGATCAAGGTGGTTATTAAATCGCCCCGGCCCACCAATATAACAGAAGTAAGAAGTTTTCTGGGTTTGATAGGATATTATAGAAGATTCATGAAAGATTTCTCAAAGATTGCATCTCCACTGGCCAACCTGTTGAAGAAAACTACTATATTTGAGTAGTCAGACAAGTGCGAAGAGGCATTTCAAGAATTAAAGAGACGCTTAACAACAACGCCCATCCTTACCTTGCTCGAAGAAGGAAAAGTACACTATTTATAGTGATGCTTCTAAAAATGGGTTAGGTTGTGTATTAATGCCGGATGATAAGGTAATAGCCTACGCCTCTAGGCAACTCAAGCCTTATGAGAAGAACTACTCCACTCATGATCTGGAGCTAGCTGCGGTAGTTTTTGCCTTAAAAATCTGGCGACACTACCTGTATGGAGTGTCATGTAAGATCTACACTGACCACCAAAGCCTTAAGTATATCTTTACTCAGAAAGAGATCAACTTAAAACAATGACGATGGTTAGAGCTACTAAAGGGTTATGACTTATAAATTTAATATCATCTTGGAAAGGCAAATGTAGTCGCAGATACGCTCAGTAGAAAGACCCAACATAGTTTAAATGCAATGATAAATACCCAACCTGAAATTTCGAGGGACCTCGAAACTATGGGTATCGAGCTTGTGCTACTGGTATATACAAATGGGTTATTAACAGCACTCAAGGTGCAACCTTCCATAACAGAAGAAATTAAGGCAAGTCAAAAGGATGATGCAAAGCTCTAGAAGCTTAGGTGCAATGTTGCGCAAGGGGAATCGCCTGCTTTTGTAATATATGAAGATGGAACCTTGAGGTTTCAAAACAGACTGTGCGTACCAAATAAAGAGGAGTTAAAGAGAAGGATTTTAGAAAAAGCTTATAATACTCGATACTACGTGCACCTGGGAGGAATGAAAATGTATAGGGATCTGAGGCAATTCTTCTGGTGAGAAAACATGAAGAGAGAGATTGCAGAGTATGTAGATAAGTGTTTGACGTGTTAAAAGGTGAAAGCTGAAGACTAGCGCCCTGTTAGCAAATTGAGGCCTTTAAAAATTCCTACCTGGAAGTGGGATTCAATTTCAATAGATTTTATCATGGGATTGCCCCTCTCTACTTCAAAAAAGAATGCTATCTAGGTCGTTGTAGACAAACTCACCAAATCTGCCCATTTGATACCAATTCATGATACTTGGAGTGTAGGGAGATTAGCACAGTTGTAAGTCAAGGAAATAGTTCAACTGCATGACATACCAAAGGATATAGTGTCTGATTGAGACCAAAGGTTCCAGGCTCAGTTTTGGCAAGCTCTATAAAAAGCTTTTGCCACCAAGTTAAATTTTAGCAGTTCATACCACCCTGAGACTAATGGGCAAACTGAGAGGGTAAATCAAATCTTGGAGGATATGCTTAGGGCATGTGTGCTTGACTTCCAGGGAAAGTGAGAAGATTATTTACTATTGGTGGAGTTCTCCTATAATAATAGATATCAATCCACCATTAAATGACCCCTTTTTGAAGCACTGTATGGGAGGAAGTGTAACTCCGTTATGCTGGAGTGGGCTTGATGAAGCATTAACCTTAGGGCCTGCGTTGATTCAAGAGACCACTGAAATGAGAAGGAAAATTCAAGAATATATCAAAGCAACCCAAAGTAGATAGAAAAGCTATGCAGACAAAAGGAGAAGGCCATTAGAGTTTCAAGTGGGAGATAAGGTATTTTTAAAGGTGTCTCCAGTTAAAGGAGTGAGAAGATTTAACCTCAGGGGAAAATTGAGTCCTAGATACATTGGCCCCTATGAAATTATTGAGAGATTAAACCATATGGCTTATAAGTTGGATTTACCCACAGAACCTGAGTATGTGCACAATGTTTTTCATGTTTCACAGCTTAAAACCTAATGTACGAGGAGCGTCCTGTACAGATATTAGACTACAGAGTTAAGTAACTTTGAAACAAAAGCATACCTCTGGTTAAGGTCCTGTGGACCAATCATAACTCAACAGAGGCTATATGGGAAATCGAGGAGGAAATGAGAAGCAAGTACCTATATCTATTTGAGGTATGGACAATATTTCTTTCAAACTATAAGTTTTGAGGATGAAACTTATTTTAAGGGGGGAAAGCTGTAATGGCCCGAACCTAAGGCTCATGTGCGTAAATTATCCTAATCACAAACTAATCAAGTTAGGCACCGCATTTCAATTTACCATTTTATATATGTGTACATATGTACTTGTGTATCGCAGGTTGAAACGACGGCGTGGCCTCAAAATGGATTTCGTTATGCTCCTAAATAATTCATTCAAGTGCTAATGAATATTTGAATGCCTACAGAACAAAAATTTGCCCAATTATTAAAGGGCTAAATTGTAAAGTAATAACAATAATAATAAACGAACAAATATAGTAATAATGTAATAATAATAATGATAAGGTAAGTTATATATATAAAAAGAGAGTGAGACATTATTCAAAAATGAAAATATTTTACCCAAAGTTTACACCTAAAAGATGTACAATTTTCTTTGTTAATTTTAGCCAAACCTATTACTTCAATTATATATATATATATATATATATATATATATATATATATATATATATATATAGATATGTGTATATATATATATATATATATATATATATATATATATATATATATATATATATATATATGTATATATATATATTTGCACAGAGAAAGGTAATTCAATTAACCAAAAACAGGTATTTACACCCTAAAGAGCTCTAGGATGACCCTAGTCTCATCTGTCCGTTGAGTATGAAATCTATACATGTATTGTAATTGTGTTTGTAATGGTGTAAGTGGAGAATTCTTAGGGTAATATGATCCCTTGCTTCATGCAGGATCTGCTGTGGGGGGAGTGTCTGATTTTTGAACACCAAATAATTTCTGGCCTTCCAGATGTTATATGTAACTGCATTAAACAGTGCATATATCACCCCTCTAATCTTCCTAGATTGCTTCAGCTTAGTGAGGGAATTAAGGTAGGGTTCCATCCCTATCAAATCAAGTTTAATTCCTCATTCCTTTTGGAAGCCATCCCAAATTGCTGCTGCATATTGGCATTCAAAGAAAAGGTGCTCCTATGTCTCCTCTTTTTGATGACAAAAACTGCACTCCATGGATTGGAGTTTAGTGTATCTTCTAACCCTTAAAAGCACTGGTAGTCTTTGATGCATGAATATCCATACAGTAAAAGAATGTCTAGGAAGGCTTGTTCTTGTCCAGATAAGATTTGTCCATAAGGGTTTAGCTATAGTTTGCAAAAGCCATTAATATCCTTCCTTCACTTTGTATTCCCTTTTTGGGTAAGCCCTGAATTTTGCTTTCACTTGCTGTAGTTTCTTCCAGTACTAGCTTGTATCTCCTTTAGGGGAGTAGTTCCACCAATCCTTCCCTTTCAAATATATCCCATGTATCCATTGAACCCATAGAATGTCCTTCTTCTTTGCAACAGCCCAAATCAGTTTTACAACACATGCAATATTCCATAGGTTGAGATTCTTCACCCCTAAACCTCCATACTTTTTGGGTTGATAAATTGTGTCCCATGAGATGTATAGGGCTTTTTAATATGCAGCATCTCCCCCCCACAAGAAGTTCCTGCATATTTTGATAACCTGGTTCAGTACTTCTTGTGGGATAATGAAAATCTGTGCCCAATAGCTATACATCCCAAACAAGACTGTATTCACTAAAACCACCCTTCCTGCATATGAAATGTGTCTTGTTGTCCATGACATGATTCTGGCTGAAATCTTCTCAACCAATAGTCTGCATTCCACCTTTGTCAGTCTACTTGCAGTGATGGGCATACCAAGATATTTGAAAGGAAGTTTACCTTCTGCAAATCCAGTTACCTCCAGGCATTCTTTCTGCAAGGCTATGCATTCACCGCCAAAGACAATTTGAGATTTATCTAGATTGGCTTTCAAACCTACGCATCCTGTGAACACTGTAAAAGCCTCTATCAAGAGCTTGACTATAGTGGGCTTTGCTTTATAGAAGATGATTAAATCATCTGCAAACAAAAGGTGTGTCAGCCCCATTGGCTTGCAGTGGGGATGGAACTCAAAACCTTCTTGTGCACTAGCTTGCTGGAAAAGCCTAGACAGATACTCCATGGTGAGAACAAATAGGGGTGGGGAAAGGGGGTCCCCCTGCTTTAGCCCTCTTTGACCTTTAAATTTGTGACCCTGTTGTCCATTTATATTGATTGAAAATTGGACTGAAGTAATACAGGACATAACCCATTTTATGAACAAAGGGGGGAATTTGAGTGCAGAGAGTAGGTCATATATGAATTCCCAATGGACTAAATCAAAAGCTTTATGGAGATCCACCTTTATAATGTATCCAGGAGATATATGCTTCCTATTATAGCCCCTAACCAGGTCCTGACATAGCAGAACATTGAACAGAAGCTCTCTCCACTGGACAAAGGCTCCCTATCCTGCATTCACCAGCTCTGGGAGTACCTCTTTCAGCCTCTTGCATATCAATTTTGTGATGCATTTATATATTACATTGCAACAAGAAATAGGCCTAAAGTCCTTTGCTCTTTCAGGATTGATGATTTTAGGTATTAGTACTAGTTTTGTCTCCCCATAAAACTTTGGCAACTCCCCTTTCAGAAAGAACTCCTTGACTACTTGATACACTAAATTCCCTATGCACTCTCAGGCTTATTTATAGAATCCACTAGTAAAACCATCAGGCCCAGGTGACTTGTGATTAGGGATGGAAAAGAGTGCTTGTTTGATGTCATTGTCTATAAATGAAAGGCATAATTGTATTTGCTACTCAATACTCAAGTACTTCCCTTGATTAAGGACTTGATGATCAATCCTTGTTCTATGATGCTCTTTTTCCCCCAGCAAACCCTGGTAAAAAGTGGTCATGACTTCAGCCACATTATCAAAACCCTCTACCCATTGATCATCATGATCTCTCAGGGTATAGATGCATGTCATTGCTTTCCTTTGTTTGATTCTGGACATGAAGAATCTTGAGCATTCATCTCTATAAGCTATCCAGTCAGCCTTGCCTTGCTGCTTTAGAAGAGAGATTGCAGAGTGAGTGATGCTGACATAATGATCTTTGCACTTAATTTCCTTCTGCAACAGCTCCCCATTGGCTGGGTCTTGATGTAACTGTGCTTGGATGGTATTGAGTTCCTCCCTTGCCTTTGCTTGTTGAGTGTATATGTCAGCAAATCTAGATCTGTTTAGTTGTTTCAGTGGATACCTCAATTTGCAAAGCAATGTTTTCAGGGCTCCTAAGAATGTATGTAGTTGCTGCTGTTGCATGCTGCTTAGGACAATGGCTTTGAAGCTTTCATCTTTAGCCCACATATCACAGAATTGAAAGCTGCTTTTTGGCTTTGGGTAAGAAGGGAAACTCAAGGCAATGGGGGAGTGATTAGATAGACCTTAAGCCAGATAGTGCACATGAGTAAAGTCAAAAGAATCATACCAAAAATCATTGTAGAATGCCCTATCTATCCTAGACCAACTAGTTTTGTTTGTCCAGGTGAAAAAAGCACCAGTGTGATGAAATTCATGCAGCCCACATTGGAGAAGGCAGTCTGCATAATCAGTGATTTCTCCCTCAATCACTTCTACTCCTCCTATTCTGTCCCCAGGATGTAATACTGCATTGAAATCACCTAGAAAACACCAAGGGGCATCATCCACAATAGATGTAATGCTTTTCAGTGCATCCCATAATGGCTGCCTTTGTTCCTCTAGATTCCTACCATAAACATAAGTTAGATGAAATTTCTTAGATGTGGAGTAATGTATGACCTCACCATGGATCAGTTGGTCACTTTTCTGGAGTGTCTTGAAACTGTACTTGGATGGGTACCAGCTAACTATAATTCTGCCTCTTTCAGTATTTGTAGCATTATGATCCCATTGCCACTTATTACATATTTTCCTCATCACATGATCAACCTTCTGTAGTTGGACTTTGGTCTCTATAAAGCCTATCAAACCAGCTTATTGTTGCAGGAAGATTCTTAAATCTTCCTGTTTGGTGGGGCCATTCATGCCCCTTACATTTCAGCTAATTATTTTAGCCATTCGGGGATATGCTCTCCATCCCCATCTCTTCTCTTCTTTTAGGCACCTCCCTTTCCAGCAATGTCTGGAATGAATTGGCAATTGGAACTGTGCAAGCCATCCTTATGTTGTTATGTTGAGCATGGAATGGAGTCCCCTTAGTAGTCCCTCTGGTCACTCTCTGAAAATCATGATCCACTCCTTTTTCAGCATTAGCTACTTGCTGTGTGGGGCCTTATATGTGAGCTTGGGGCTGCTGAGTATTTTGAGAAGATGATGTGCTATTTTTAACCCTCCATTCTTTCTTGTGCTGTTCCTTCTTCCTACATGAGTCCTGTGTGTGCCCAAACATCTTGCAGTGATCACATTTGAGTGGCAACCATTCATAAACAACCCTCTGTCTAATCAATACATCTTTCTCATTGGCAAATTCAATAAATTCTGGGAACTGGCCATCAACAGGCATCTCCACCAAGATTCTAGCATATCTCAACATTGATTTTTCCTTTGTATACTTGTCTGTTTTCAGGGGAATTTCCAATAAACTTCCTAATTTACTTAGGCTCTGGCCCCCCCAGTATTTGATGTCCAATTCTGGAAGTTGAATCCAGGTTGGCATGGTGGCCATTTGGTCTGTATTGATATGCAGTTCAGGATTCCAGGGTTTGACAATAAATGGTTTGTGGTCAAAATGGTAAAGTCTCTTGTGTGCCACCGTCTCTGCATCTTGAGCTTCTAAAATTCTCACAAGGTAGAGGCCTTTCTTGACTAACAGTACCTTGTCAATGGCATAAGCACTCCAAATTCTTCTCACAAATCCATCAATTACCTCGATTGGGGGATTAGCCCCAAGCACACAGCAGACAATTGCATTCTGCCAGTATGCAATCTTTTCCTCAATGTCCTCCCCAACTATTTTAGCACATTTATGTCCATTGATTTCCGAAATAGGAACGAAATCTAAAGTTGTACCTTCGTTTGATCCACCATAGAAGCATACAAAGAGAAGGGTCTTAGTGTGTCCTCTGACCTCCTTTGTACTATTTCATTCCTTTCGTCCTCAGCCCGTGGGGTTAATTCAGGATTATTCCGATCAATAGTGATGGGGGAGTTCCCAGGGGGTTGCTCCTCTTCTTCCAGCAGCTGTGGTTGAGCTCGAGGTCGACCTTTCCTTCCACCTCTGGCCATGGCGCCCAGATCGCCTTGGATTACAGAGAAGGAAAAAAATTATCTATATATATATATATATATATATATATATACTATATATATATATATATATATATATAATGAATGAGAAATAAATAAAAGGGGCTAGGATAAATTGAGAAAATTCTAGATAATGATGATGTGTTAATAAATAAAAGGATAGAAAGAAAAAGAAAGAATTAATTAAAATTTAAGATAAATACCTCAAATCAAATAAATAAAAAAAGGGGAAACAAAACCCAAAAAAATCCCCCTAATTTCCCCCCAGCCCAAAACCCCCTTCTCTGCCCCCTACTCTGTTCTTCTTCGCCAGTCTCGTCCAGCCGTCGCCGGCCGTCCGACACCCTCGTTGCCGCTACCGCGTGATCGCCGGATCCTGCCGCCGCCTCGTGACACCATATCAATCGGCTCCCTCTCCTCCTTGTGTGTGTTTGAGTGGGTCGAGAGGTGCAAACCCTAACTCTTAATTAATTCAATTTTGATATTTTGAACCTTAATTTTTGTATTAATTGGTGTAACTCACATTAGTGTGTATGAATTTATAAATTTCTTGAATTAGTTTGAGTGTTTGGATTGAGTTGCTTGCTAGGTGGAATTAGGAAGAAGTGGGATGAGTGAAGGTTTGAATGTTATGATTGAATTTTACTTTGATTATAATGATTTGATGATATTTAGATTAGTTTCATGAATAATCAAAGGAAATTTGTAGATTATATATATATATATATATGGAATATATGTGTTATGTTTTTAATCATGGGTTGGTGATTAGGGTTGTGATGAGGATGAAAATTAAGCTTGTTATGTTGATTTAATAGAGTTTAAGGGAATGCTAATGCATATTTGAATGAGATTAAAAAGAAAAATATGTTGGATGAGTGAGTTATGTTCATGAGTTAGTGGTTAGGGTTGTGGTTTGGATGACAAATTAAGCTTATTTATGTTGCTTTAATTGTGTTTAGATTAATATTAATTAATATTTGAATGAGGTTAATGGGCTATACATGTGTTCGAAATGTATGTGTAGCCATGGATATGGTGATTAAAGTTCTTCGATAATGTTTATTTTAATTAAGTTTATTTTTAATTATGTCATTTCATTAATGTTTAAATAAGTTAACTATGCTAATTAGATGGGAATATATGTGTATTAGGTGTTATGTGGATATATGTTATGAGTTAGTTGTCAAATGAAGATAGAGGAAGAGATCAAGGAGGGTAAATGTAATGATCTTGGGTATTTTAAGAACATTAAGTTGAAGTGTGAAGCTTTCAATGGTGGCTGTGGAGCTACTGATACTGCTAACCTAGTGTTAATATGGATTAGTAATCTAAATCAGTTAAAGGGGACTGACTAAGAAAGTGACGTGGCTTGTGGGGATGAAAAATGGAGGGAAACATGGTCTTAAATTTAAATTTGGAGATTAGTTTACATAAGGACCGAGATTGCGGATGTTTCAAAAGTTCATTTAAGGGTTAAACATGTTAAGACTACCTTTTAGATTGTACTTAAAACCAAGCCCACATCGTCACTAAGCCACGTCATGAGTAGTCGTCTACCTCGTAGCCATGACTAATAACAATAAATATTACTATAATAATAATAATAATAATAATAATAATAATAATAATAATAATAATAATAATATTCAAGTGGTTATGTCAATAGTGTCGACATTATTAACAAACACAAGGCAAGCTATATCATTACGCTATCGTAATCTCTATTAAACGAACGTTAGCAGTATTAGATAAGAGAGCGAAACAAAAATAAAATAGAATCAAGCTAGATGAATATATAATCAGCAGGCTAATTGTTAAAGAGAAGTCTCGAAAATTTAAATTATTCATTAAGCCAATAAATGTAATAAAATTTCTTAATCTTCCACTAATCGAGAAAAATTACATATTTGAGCAGAACTGAGGCCACCTCTGTCACTTCAAGCTGCCAGCAAACGGTTTTCAATAAAACGGAGAGAGACTCTCAAAGACCAGATTCGTACATTGCCTGTGCTCTTCGAAAACTCACATGTTTATCAAACTACGCAAAAATCAATATGATATTCATGTAATGAATCATTTCATGCAATGTTTTGTCACCTAAGCAAGTGGCTCCATCAATTATCAATCATCAGGGCTTAAGCCCTTCAATTTACCCGAGTGGCTGCAACTCGGGTTTTTCGATCGGCTTGGGAGGTGTGCACCTATCTCAAGATCGTTGCAAACATCAACAGGGGTCCACTTCCAGATAATAACTGGCAAATCAACTTTACTCATATATTCTCTCTCTCTTATTTGCAAAACAAAATGTTTTGCAATGCGGGCACCCAATTAATTAAGCTCAAAGCTTATTTTACTGCATAGAGATGTACGTGCTGAATTTCAGCTCATATTTCGAATGTTTTCGCGTTTTCTATTTCAAGCAAGGGATCAGTGAATAGTCCTCCCACTGACAAACTCGGAGATAGTAAGAAATGAAAGGGTGCTACAATTCCTTTTGTTGAAGATTTGCTAGCCATACGCTCATAATGCTAGTATAGGTTAAGGTTGCGTGTTCTTTTGGACATTGCAGTGCTAGTATTTTGTAATCCTACGTTGAGTGATCAGGTGTATCATAATTTGTATAAATGATTGAATGTGTGTTATTTCAAATATGTGGTGAGCCAGGTGATTAAATAAGTAACACAATGATGCAAGTAAATTCAGTTAGCCTTGTTCCATTACGGAACAGTGGTAATGCCTCGAATTAGAAGATTTTCGCTACAAATCAATAGTATATGAGTAATTAAGTTAGGATAATCAGGCATTAGGAATTGGGGGAGTTACATAATCCAAGACTAATTAGTCATCAAGAGGCTAATCACATTCCAAACAACAAAATCTAGTTGGTAATCATCACAAGAAAGCCATAAAATCAAACCAAAACTAAACTAGCAAACATGAACTAGAGAGAAGAAATGATGAAACTAATCTAATCTAACATGGATTAACAATAAAAACTGAACATTTTAACCAAACAAAACTAAACACAAGAACTAAATTAACAAAATCTAAACAAGAACAAGATATGAAATATAGAGAGAAAGAGAAGAGAAAACTTAGGTTTAATTGAATGAAGACAATATCCACAAGCTTAAATCCAAAATTCACCCAAACAAATCTTAATCTTCCTAATCTAATCCCCCTATTAGGGCCTTTATTGAGTAAACCTATGCTAAAACCTCCTAAAATGCCTCCCAAAGGAACCCCCAAAAAATCCCTGAAGACAAGCTTTAAATAGGAATCGAGGCTGGCCCAGAAGCCGGTGCGGCAGGCCGGGGGCAACGGCCGTTGCCAGGCTGATGGCTTGTCTGTTAAGTGACGGCTAGCCGTCGCCCTCCCCTGGCGGTGGCTGGAGGGGTGGGTCGATGGCTGCCGTGCATCCCCCCCGGCTACCCGTCACCCTGCTGCTTGGCTTGTTTCTTCATTCCTTTTTTGCTTCTTTTCGCGGCACTTGCTTGATTGCAATTATTAGCTATAAAAGTAAATAAAACAAGTAAAAATTCTAAATATTATATTATTATACGAATTAAAATTATGTGAAATGGACATGTAAAATGCGACAATTTAGCACCAAACATTGAAACTGGAATGTTAGATATGAAGATTTATCAATGTGCTATTGTAGTTGATGTGTAATTCTTTTGCACAAAATATTAATTGGTTAAAATCTCTCCTACAGGTTTCTTTCTTCATTACTAATATTAACTTACATGGCAGCGGAAAAACCTAAATGGGGTGTTACCGCCGTATTTCCTTCTTGGAAATACCAGGTTGAGTATCACTTAAATCTCTAGTGCAACTATATCCTCAAATCAAAATATCAGTCTGAGTCTTACAACAATGTAACAAAGTCTAACCTGAATCACAATCCATAAAACAAGTCTAAACATAAACTGAATGAACACTACTAAATTTGATTTCGCGACCTTGCACTAATTTGACCCCATGCTCGTGCACTTCACCTAAAAACAAAACAATTTACAAAGATGAGATAAACACAATAACAACCACCCCTGACAGTTAAAACATATACACAAATTCATTTCAAATCATTTTAGGGGTGGGGGAGACAACAGACCAAATTTATACATCTTCAGTAGAAGCATACAGTCATTCAAGTCTCTTTTATAAATTTTCAGGTTCTAAGGGTGAGCGACCCCACTGGGTCTTATGGCCTGTGCTTGGGTTTAAAACAGTCGCTTAACCTTAACCTAGCCTACTGTCACCTGAACGGTTACCGCTTAATCATACCCTGGCCTAACGTCAGTATGGACAGTTACCGCTTGGCCATACCCTGGCCTACTACTGATATGGACAGTTACTACTAACCTGGCCCACGTCCATCAAAAGGGCACGTGGCTGCTCACATGCATGTACTTTTCCCGGGGAAGGCCAGTGGCCTTCAATAACATCAACATAGCTCCCAGTCTCACCCATAAAGCCATTTATTTATACATTCATACTTGCTCTTAAATTTCAAATCAACACACACATTTCAACCTGACCCAGTTCGATCCCCAAAGCATTTTCACAACATATATGTTTTTCTTCCAAACACAATTCGTCCATATGCCCAAACGCACACTTATATAGCAAGATAACTCAACATAAGCCACATAACTATTTCATTCCACGTTCAACCAGTAAAATCCAAAATTTTATGTATAATAAAGACATTTAAAGATAGACCTTACCATTCTCATCAAACACATTTTTTAAACAATTTTAGGGAAGGGTTAGGGCATAATTGTTACCTGAAAATCCGTAAAATTACGGGCTTAGTTTCTTAATTAGGCCTAATAATGAGCACTTGGACCAAAACAGAGTTCGCACTTAGTCCAAATCTTATGAACCACATCTACAGCCATCCCTCATTTAAAATAATTTTTCTACAAATTTTTAGACACTCTTAGGAATTTCCAAACGTGGTTATCCCAGTGTCCAGTGCAAGTCAGAAATTTAGCCCGACTTTCAAAAACCATAACTAGAGCTCCCAATGTCAAAATCCTAAGTTCTTGACCATTCTGGAAAGTTAGTCTGCCCTCTACAATTCCTATATTCAGTATTCTCCCAAATCTACCAACTACTAAGTTGAAAACCTCAAAGAACCTATGCTATCCCTGGCTATCCAGATCTGGATAGTCCTTGGTAAATTTATCATAACTCACCCAATATAACTCCAATTTTCTCAATTTAAAAACTAGATTACTCAGCACATTTTAACCCAGCTAGCATAAAAAGTTCATGATTTTTACACTATCGCACTATCGTGGGTCGAATTTTTAAAAACAGTTACACTTAGTCTCAAATTAGAGTTATTCTGTGCACTATGTCCCCATTCAAATGGCTTCTTTTGGTTCGGTTTTTCCACCATGACGGGTCGCCTATCTGCCCACGCCCATACTAATGATTTGTAAGTCCCCTAACTAACCCAAATCAAGCCAAAGGTCAAAACTTCAATCAACGAAAAACAAAAAGTCACTAAAGCTTACCTTGAGTCGGTTTTTGAAAAGAAGATGATTCCCCTGTCACCCACTTCGATTTTAAATCAAGCAAAGGAGGAGGAGGGGCATGTGGTGGCGGCGGCTGGGAGACGGAGTCCGCGTGGCGTGTGCGGCTGCTGGGTGGTGGTGCACTAGGAGGGCAGTGAGAGGGAAAGAGATCACGGTGAGAGAGAGAGAGAGAGAGAGAGAGAGAGAGAGAGAGAGAGAGAGATCATGGTGAGAGAGAGAACACGTGAGGAAGAGAGAGCACACAAGGGGGAGAGAGAGAGAGCACGCAAGGGGGAGAGAGAGAGCACACAAATGAGAGGTGGCCGGCCACTAGGGTTTAGGTGGGGGAGGGATGGGCAACCACTAGAATGGGGGAGAGAGATGTTTGAGTGGAAGGGAACACTAGGTAAGGGTAAATTGGGAGGGAATGAAATACATTCAAAATTTTAAAAAAAAATATGAAAGGGAGAAAGGTAAATAAATTTTAAACAAAATAAATTGTAAACAAAATAAAAGTGACCATAAAATCCTCTTTTTTTTTTTTAAAGCGACCATATCATTTTAAAATAAGTTGGCTTGACTTGAGTCACACACTCCCTGTCGGTCTACACCAAAAGAAATAAATGGCCAGTCCATGCCAAAAATTTAAATCGCCCCGAAATGAATTTCCGGGGTTTTACATACTAACTACTTAAGAAAATTTCGTCATCGAAACTTCAGTAATGTACGCCAACATGGTAGTTTACAAAAATGAATTTCTGGGGTTTTACATACTACCTCCCTTAAGAATGTTTCGTCCCCAAAATTTCAATAATTTACGACCACACGAAAACTCCACGATATTGAATAGAGAATGTACCAGTCGTGACATTCGAAGCATCCTCCACTTCTTCCTTGCGCATCGCGTAAACTCTGCCCCTAGTGTTTCGCGGTGGTTGGTTGGGGGCCTAGCCTGGTTCTGCTGGGGTGCTCGGCCCTGATGACTTGGCTTGGCCGCCTGCCCATCCTTATTCTGATAGTACTATTGGGGCTATTATCCCTGTCCCCCATGACCCTAGTCGGCAAGAGGTAGGGGATGTAGGCAATCACATATCTGATGTTGGGAACTCCCACAGCGGTAGCACCTCTTCATCGAACGGCATTCCCGGGCATAATTTCCCAGCCTTTCACAAGCATTGCAGGTCACCCTGGGCCCATTATTGGGGTGCTAGCCTCCACGTGCATCGTTGTTAGAATAGTGGTTCCCCGGGGGCCTCTCGTACGGCTCTTGTGAGTGGAAGTTCTCTCGCTGATCCTCTTTTCTCTTGATTCTGTGCTGCTCATTGAAATAGTTGTTCCTTTCGTTCATCGCCCTCTCCACATTCATCGCAGTGTTATACAGGCCCACGTAGAAGGTGTACTGACGTACTGACATCCTCTCCCTGATATCAGGGTTGAGTCTGGCCTCGAAACAGTTCATCTTCGGTTTCTCTTCAGCTACAAAGGCCGGGGTAAAACAGGAAAGTTCTATAAACTTGGAGGCATACTCTAGCACACTCATTCCCCCTTATTGCAACTGCATAAATTCATTCTCCTTTGCCTTCTAAAGGGATACGGGATAGAAATGGCGCTTAATCAATTCTTTGAACCTCCTCCAGTCGAATCCAGACTCGTGCTGCCTCTCCCGCAGAGTAGCCCACCATAAGTTGGCCTTGTCCTTAAGATAAAATACAGCAAAGCCCACCTTCCACTTCTCAGGGCATTGGAAAGCATCGAACAACTTCTCGATGTCCTGAATCCAATCCTTAAAGGCCTTAGGGTCAGGGGTGCCATCGTAGACGGGTGGATTGTGACTCGCAAACCTCTTGAACATATACAAGTTGTCATCCTCGATCTTCTTGTCCTTAGTCTCCATCCGCCTCTGCAGGTGCTCGTTCTGTCGCTGCAGCTGCTCCCCTTATTTCTGCAGTAGCTCTAGCAGTAGGAGGTTGATAAGTTCTACTCCCATAGGTGGGTTGGTTTCCTGTACCTGACTGAGGGACCCATTCCCGTTCCTAGGGCGGAGGGCTTCCAATAGTTCCTTGAAGTGGGACATAGGAATCTCTGGGTTTACAGCGGTCCTTGAAACAGGGTGGGGCCCAGTCTAAGATTCGTCGTTGTTTCCGCCTTCCTGTTCGGGGAACAAGTCGAGTTTAGTCTCTTTCCTAATAGTTCGCGACACATTTACTACTCTAGTTCAGTAAAATATCATATACCACTATATCATGCAAAATCTTAACGTAGGCTTTTGTTCATAGTCGTATCAACTCTGCCACGCTCACATGGTCTAGTCACTTCGTCACATGCCTCATATAAATCATGTTGGCAACACATTCACATAGTTCACATATTCACAGATAACAAACATTAGCATCCAGGTAACTTGGAAAGGTTCAATTGCATTAACTTAAAACGATAAATGTTTCACAATAATACTTTTCATTACATAAGTACTCGACGACTTTATTAGCCCATAATGGCTTAGTAAAAGAATAGAAAGAGGAGCTAAACAGCACAGTCCTAGGAAGTAAAACTTAAATCATCTACTAGCATCTACTGTCTAGGGGCGTCGATTGGACAGGTGCCCTGACACATCCTCCCACATCTGCCCCGCAGGTAACCTCAGGCTCGGGTTTCTCCTCAACTAGGTCCTCCTCCGGGTCTTCCTTTATCCACTGTTCCTCCTTCGGGTCCTCATCTATTAGGGGCTCCCCCTCAGGTTCCTCATCTCCTAGGGACTCTTCCTCAGGTTCCTCCTCAAGGTCTTCCTTTTCTACAGGTTCTTTCTCATCTTCACTGGGATCTTCCTGAGGGTCCTCTTCTTCCATAGGTTCTTCCTCACCCTCGCTAGGATTTTCCTCAGGGTCCTCCCCTTCCATAGGTTCTCCCTCATCCTCAATGGGTTCCTCCTCAGATGTCTCATCCTCAGAGGGTGGGGAATCCTCCTGGCAAGTGGTGGGTGAAGGGGGTTGGTTATAGGGGTCCTTCTCTCTTAAGTAATCCACCAACTTAGTCACACTTATTCCCATGGGTTGTCAATCACACCAACAACACCTCCCCCACGGACGAACCTCCCTAGCCCTGGGGTGCAGCTGGTCGACCCTGTATCGCCACTTTGGGTCTCCCTTAAGGGTTAAAAGGAGGTAGAAGGTTTGCTTCTCCTCAAACCTCAGGTAGCTATTGGGTACGACCTCTACATACCTAATTATCACCCTCCCAACTTACCAAACATACTCCCATATATTTAGACCAGGCCTCTGAGCTAATCGCTCGTGAAGACAATTGCCCCTTGCACACTAATAGTGTTGGGTATCCTCCATCCCTATACAGAGCAATTACACATAAAACATGTATCTATACAATAACATGCATTTATTTAATACCATATGCACATGCATGCAACCCCTGCCCCTTACTACACTCACTTTCCGAATCGTCCTTAGGTCTACAAGTTTTAGTTTTTAATTTTTTTATTCATCATTACAATCTTTTAGGCAAGCCTTCGGTCAGTCAACGTTAGCTATCAATGCCACTTTGTAACACCCTAAATTTCTAATTCCTTTCTTCATTACTAATATTAACCTACATGGCAACAGAAAAACTTAAGTGGAATGTTATCGCCATATTTTGTTCTTGGAAATACCAGGCTGAGTATCAATTAAAGCTCTAGTGCAACTATATCCTCAAATTAAAACATCAGTCTAAGTCTTACAACAATATAACAAAGTCCAACTTGAATCACAATCCTTAAAACAAGTCTAAACATAAACTAAGTGAACACTACTAAATTTGATTTCGCGGCCTTGCACTAATTCGAGTTCCTATCCCCATACTCGTGCACTTCACCTGAAAACAAAATATTTTACAAAGATAAGATAAACTCAATAACAGCCACACCTAACAGTTAAAACACGCACACAAATTCATTTCAAATCATTTTAGGGGTCGGGGAGACAATAGACCACATTTATGCATCTTCAGTAGAAGCATACAGTCATACAAGTCTCTTTTATAAATTTTCAGGTTCTAAGGGTGAGCGACCCTACTGGGTCTCAAGGCCTGCGCTTGGGTTTGATGCAGCTGCTTAACCTTAACCTGGCCTACCGTCACCTAGACAGTGACTGCTTAACCATACCCTGACCTACCGTCAATATGGACGGTTACCGCTTTGCCATACCCTGCCCTACTGCCCATATGGACAGTTACCACTAACCTGGCCCACATCTATCAAAAGGGCACGTGGCCGCTCACATGTATGCACTTTTCCCGGGGAAGGCTAGTGGCCTTCAATAACATCAATATAGCTCCTAGTTTAACCCATAAAACCATTTGTTTATACATTTATGCTTGCTCTTAAATTTCAAATCCACACCCACATTTTAATCCGACCCAGTTCGATCCCCAAAGTATTTCCATAACATATATGTTTTTCTTATAAACGCAACCAGTCCAAATGCCCAATCACACACTGATATAACAAGATAGCTCAACACAACCCATACAACTATTTCATTCCACGTTCAACTAGTAAAATTCATAATTTCACGTAAAACAAAGACATTCAAAGACAACCCTTACCATTCTCATCAAACACATTTTTCAAATAACTTCAGGGAAGGGTTAGAGCATGATTGTTGCCTTGAAATCCGTAAAATTACGGGCTCGATTTCCTAATTGGGTCTAATAATCAGCACCTGGACCAAAATAGGGTTCGCACTTAGTCAAAATCTTATGAACCACATCTACAACCCATCCCTCACTTAAAATAATTTTTCTACAAATTTTTAGACACTCTTAGGAATTTCCAAACGTGGTTATCCCAGTATCCAGTGCAGGTTAGAAATTTAACAAGAATTCCAGAAGCCATAACTAGAGCTCCTGATGTTGAAACCCCGAGTTCTTACCCATTCTGGAAAGATCAGTCCATCATCTACAATTTCTATGTTCAGTGTTTCTCCCAAGTCTGCCAACTAATAGGTCGAAAACCTCAAAGAGCCTACGCTCTCACTGGCTACCCAGATCTGGGCAGTCCTCTGTAAATCGGTTATAACTCACTCAATATAACTCCGATTTTCTCGATTCAAAAAACAAGTTACTCAGAACATTATGACCCAGTGACCATGAAAGTTTCATAATTTTAGGCCACTAAACTATCGTGGGGCGAATTTTTAAAAACGGTTACACTCAGTCTCAAATCAGAGGTATTCTATCCACTGTGTCCCCGTTTAAATGGCTTCTTTTTGTTTGATTTTTCCACCATGATGGGTCGCCCATCTGCCCATGCCCATACTAATGATTTCAAAGTCCCCTAACTAATCCAAATCAGGCCAAAGGTCAAAACTTCAATCAACGAAAAACAAAAACGTCACTAAAGCTTACCATGAGTCGGTTTTTGAAAAGAAGATGATTCCTCTGTCACCCACTCCGATTTTAAATTAAGCAAAGGAGGAGGAGGGGCGTGTGGTGGTGGCGGCTGAGAGACGGTGGCTGCGTGGCGGTGCGTTGCAGTTAGGTGGTGGCGCACTAGGAGGGCAGTGAGAGGAAGATAGATCATGGTGAGAGAGAGAGAACACGCAAGGGGGAGAGAGAGAGAGCATGCAAGGGAGAGAGTGTGAGTGGGGGGTGAGGGGTGGTCGGCCACTAGGAGAGGGGAGAGAGAAGTTTGAGTGGGAGGGAACACTAGGTTAGGATAAACTGGGAGGGAATACAATACATTCAAAATAAAAAAAAAAATATGAGAGAGAGAAAGGTAAATAAATTTTAAACAAAATAAAAGTAAAGACTACAAAATCATCTTTTTTTTTTTTTTTAAAGCAACCATATCATTTTGAAATAAGTTGGCTTGACTTGAGTCACACACTCTCTATCGGTCCACACCAAAAGAAATAAATGGTCAGTCCATGCCAAAAATTTAAATCATCCCAAAATGAATTTTTGGGGTTTTACAATACATATATACACACACACACACAGACACACACACACACACATACACACAGACACACACACACACACACACACACATATATATATATATATATATACACGTACATGTACGTGTGTGTTGTTATATATATATATATATATATATATATATATATATATATATATATATATATATATATATATATATATATATATATATATATATATATATATATATATATTATATATATATGTGTGTGTGTGTGTGGGTGTATCTACGTATATATATGTGTATATATGTCTATGTGTGTGTGTGTATGTATGTGTATACATACATACATACACACACACATACATATATATATATACACACACACACATATATATATATATATATATATATATATATATATATATATATATATATATATATATATATATATATATATATATATATAATATATATATATATATACACATATATATATATATATATATATATATATATATATATATATACATATATATATTATATATATATATATATATACTATATATATATATACATATATATATATATATTATATATATATATATATATATATATATATATATATATATATATATATATATATATATATATATATATTATATATATATATATATATATATATATATATATATAAAATCAAGAATCCCCTACCCCTTTTTTTCTATTTTTGCAAAAAAACCCTATTTTCCCCCGTGAAAGGTGGGTCCATTGCACCGCGACTGTTGTATAAGCATGCCTGAGAGAATAATCAAATTGATCTATCTGAACTTATTCAAGGAAACAAATCAACCTTTTGTAATGCTAGTCGCAATTGCAATAAAGAAGTCACATTTACAAAGGGAGAACACATAGATGAGTAGATAATTTAATTACACATTTTTTTGTTTGGATGGAGTATTGTTTAAATCCCCCCATCCTAGGTCCCTAAAAAAAAAAAAAAAAAAAAAACTTCACAGATAATTTCTAATTTCTTGTTAATGTGTAGTGGTCACTCTTTCAAATTCGATATTACAAATTACTCCATCACAAACTAGTTACGGTATGAAGATGACCATCATAGATACTCTTCCCTAATCATTGCGCCCAATACGTAATATGAAATGCATTTATATTTGGAGGTATTATCATACATCCACCTTTTAGGATTTTCACTGTTTAACATTTATAAGTCTATGTTGAATTCTTTTTTTTTTAATCGTGAACAATGTAATCTGAAATTTGAATCCATCATATGCTTTTGGATAGTAAACATGACATACAATCAACCTGAGGAAACTCATTCCTCTGTTGTCCGATCAAACTGATGAAGTAATTGCATATGAAGGAATTCTCTAGGTCTATTGTAAGAGCTGTAGGAACTGTAGAGATATTGCAAGAAGATGTAAGAAATTATAAGGAGTTGTGAGAAATTCAAGCATAGACGTAAGCAGTTGTTGAATTATTAAAAAGTTGTATAAATATAACTTTCATATATGTATGCGTAATTGTTGGCCTTTAATGTATGATTTACGAAATAAATTATTTCATGAAAGCATATTACATGCAATATGCAAGTAATATTTATGAAAAATTTTATACCATCACTAAACAAATTATTTTTTAACATTGGACAAACAAATTGTGCTTTTCTACAATTATCATTTTGGATGAGAAGAAATAATATTGTAATAATGTAATTAATGGAAATAAATCTTTAAACAAGTCAATTAAACAACAACGACATATTCATAAATTTGCAGAACTGAATATCTTCTACACTTGAGATGAAAAATATGGTCCACCTGAAGGATTGAAGGAGAAATTACACCATTGACACTCATCTTTATAAATGAAAGTTGAGAGAACATTTGGAGTACTGAAGGGGAGATCAAAATTATTGGCGGACAGAATCCCTCAAATGAAAATGGAGCAGCAGTGTGAGATAGTCACTGCTTGTTATACTCTCCATAGTTTTATTATTCTGCATAAAAAGGTCATAGCTATCTCAGCAAGGGACCCAAATATGGATGGGCTACCCAATGTTCAATTGTACGATGATAGCAACCAAATTGTCAACAATAAACTTTAGGATGAAATCGTTGAGATACTTTTGTCACTTGCAGTTTGACTATTTTCATATATGACTCATTTCAAAACTCAAACATGATTGCAATTTTTGTATTATAATTTTAAAAGCATGTTAACTTATTTTCTTTATAATTACATATATAATTCGCGTCAAAATTCAAACATAATTCATGGGTCATATTTTGTTTTTATGTTTATAGAAATATTACGTTTCTAGCTACCAAATGCCAAATTCATAGTTTTGAACCTTATCCGTCCATTCCTTCACTCAAATTTCCATCCCCAGTTTGTGATTGTTGATTTATGCTAATTGAAGTAGTATTTGATATGAAAAATATTGTGCATGCATGGAAAATTTCATGAGTATTTAATCGTAATACTATCATGATTTTTTAATTAAATTGTCCTTTTTGGAAACAAAATCTTTTATACTTAATATATTCTAAGTTATGGCACACAATAATATTATTTTCATTTTTCTACTTTTAAAACGACATTAATTACAACATTAATTTGAGGGGCTAATTTTAAAAAAAATTATAAATTATATATAATAATATGTAAGAATGACAAGTATCAAAAGATTAGAGTGGTTTGTTTTGTTTTATATATATATATATATTTACATATATATATATATTTTATATATATATATATATATATATATATATATATATATATATATATATATATAGATATATATAGATATCGATAGAACAACTTCCTGCGTCGCAGTGTTTGTTTTTTAAAATGTTTCTATTTGTTCCACTATGTCAAAAGCAGAACTCCGAACACAACTTCCATCACCCCGGCATTCGTTTTTCAAAATGTTTGTCTAACCCCAAGAACCTCATGATTCACTGTGAAATTCAAAACATGAATCACGAGACACATCGTCTGTGGGGATCAAACCCACGACCACGTGGTTAACAGCCACATGCTTTGCCACTGAGCTCAGGCAGCCTAGACTATGATTCATGCTCCCATTTACGAATTTCCTTGTGATGTTTGCAATCATTTGACCAACCATTTTAATTATTTCAATGAAATGAAAAGCACAAGAAAACATAAAGAGGCATAAAAAGATAAAGGTACTTTGTCTCCAATTGTTAGAAGTTGGAGAGATACAGGGTTCTTACAAAATTGTATTAGAGAACGCACAAATTTCTGTTTAGGTTGGGGACAGGAGTTTTTAGACAACATATTGAAGTAGGTTACTTAGTAAACTATGAGGCTAGGTAGGATAATAATGATCAAATGTCTTTACAAAGTTCAATATATATATATATATATATATATATATATATATATATATATATATATATATATATATATATATATATATATAATATATATATATATAGATAGATAGATAGATCTAGATAGATAGATAGATAGAGAGAGAGAGAGAGAGAGAGAGATAGAGAGGCTTTATATATATATATATATATAGGCTCATAAATTCATGAATACTATTGCAAAATTCAATAAAAAATCCAAAAAATTATCAATTTATTACAAATTCTTCGGTTTTGAAAATTTTTCTTCAATTTATGAACTGAACCTCTAACACTTGCATGTGATGCTCCACTAGAGTACTAGACTTAGAAAAACTGACCCAAGACCTGAAATCCGAACTGAATAACCTGAACTCATACCCGATCCGTCATTCGAAATAGGCTCATCCGAAAGCAGATTCGAAACCCGAATTGCCGGATTGAACCATATATGACCCAAAATTTCTTAAAACTTGCTTATTTTTGCATGACAAGTTTATTGAACCAAAAGTCGCTTGACCCGAATCAAAATTCACCCGACCCAAACCAAATCGACCCAACCCAACCCAAAATATCGCTTGACTCAAAACATGACCCGACCCAAACTTAACCTCACCCGTACCCAAATCGAATGAACAATTTGTCAGATCTACAGAGTATCAAATTTGGTACTCCAGGGACCATCATATAGCTTTCGATCTCTGATAGGAATACTTTAGCGAAGACAGGTATGAAAAAGGACGGGGATAAGAGGAAGGATATTCCTTCCCGGAGAGAGATTTGAACCCTATGGTAGTTCTATGTAATATAATTATAAATTCAAGCAATCTTAAAATACAAAAGAGATGCTCTCATCTCATGAGATGATAAAGGACCCAAGCATGGTTTAATCACTTAAGCCCACGTACCTAAAACAGGCCCAGGCCCATCATTTTTGAAAAGCACATCGGCTTTAGATGCCCGCCAAAACGCTGTCCCTTTCCTTTTCACTTTTTTTTTTTTAAACACATTTCACTCACTCCCATGAACACATCTCGCATTTTTGAATTTTCCACTATTCTAGAGAGAGAAAGAGAAGAAGAGAAGAAGAGAGAGAGAGAGAGAGAGAGTCCCAGCTCGAGACTCGGCAGGCTCGATTGATTCTTCGAATTAGCGTCTTTCCGAGTTGAATTTTGCAATCATCGTGCGAATTCTGAGTGTTAATTTCATAGAAAGAGGGAGATTTTTTCGAGAAAATGGGGATAGAGGTGGAGATGGCGGAGGAGTCAAATTCGCCATCGGCGGCGGAAGCAAATCATGGTGGGTCTCGAACTCCGAGACTCTTCATCAAGGAGATGGTCATGCGGAATTTCAAATCTTATGCTGGCGAGCAGCGTGTTGGCCCTTTTCACAAGGTTAGGGTTTCTATCTTACTCTCACTCTTTCTACGATTTGGGAAAACTAGATTTGAGTGAGTTTTTTTTGGATATTGCAGAGTTTTTCGGCTGTCGTTGGGCCAAATGGAAGTGGGAAGAGCAATGTCATTGATGCTATGCTTTTTGTTTTCGGGAAAAGAGCAAAACAGGTAATTGCAATTGCATACAGTTGGGTTTTTCACCCCCCTACTGGTTTTGGAGTGTCATAAAATTTCACCGTTCAGCTGGTATGATCTGGGATCACAGTATGAACTTGAAATAATGTGGGTCTTAACCTGAAATCGTGCAGATGAGGCTGAACAAGGTTTCAGAGCTAATTCACAACTCTACCAACCACCAGAATTTAGATAGTGCTGGTGTATCTGTTCATTTTCAAGAAATTATTGATCTGGTAACAATTTTTGTGCTTTGTCTTGGGTTGGTAGTTCAAATATCAGATGAAAGGTGGACTGATGCATACTGGCTTTTGCAATGCATAGAATGACGGTGAATATGACGTTGTTCCGGGTAGTGAGTTTGTCATAACCAGGGTTGCATTTCGCGACAACTCTTCAAAGTATTACATCAACAACAGAGCAAGTAACTTCACTGAGGTTACAACCAAATTAAAGGCAAAAGGAGTGGATTTGGATAATAACCGATTTTTGATCCTCCAGGTTTGCCAAGTTTGCCTATTCATATCTGGTTTGCTGCGTCCCCCCCCCCCCCAAAAAAAGGAACATATTTTTTTTGCATAAGTAGCCCATCATGGATCATTGCCATTGTTCAATGATGCTAGGGTGAAGTTGAACAAATTTCATTAATGAAGCCGAAAGCTCAAGGCCCCCATGATGAAGGCTTTCTTGAATACCTGGAGGATATAATTGGGACTAACAAATATGTAGAGAAAATAGATGATTCATACAAGCAGTGAGTTTTCTCTTTCCAAGCATGTAGTTATGGTTCTATGTTTATCATAAGATTTTCCTACATCTTGAGTGTGTTAGTGATTCAATCAATTAGAGGAATGCCTTTCACTAGAACATTCAAGTCAGTGCTTCCTGGACATGTTATTCATCCTTGCAGCTAACATAAACAAATATGATCACAGAACGCAGCTTTTAGTGAATGTAACCTTCTAATAGAAATATAGAATCTTTTTTTTGGGGGGGGGGGAGAGCAAGGTGAAGACAGCATTTTTACTCCAAAAACATGATCAATCAATAGAATCATATTCCATCTGCCTTGTTAGTAATTTTTTGGTTTGTTGACGGGACTGCCTTGTTATCCACATGCCTTTGACATCATGTTATTCATGCCTTTGACATCACAATCATATTCCGTCCAAAGGACTGTTATTACCTCAGGCTATGTCTTTGACATCAACCAGCACATGCCAATCTATTATATTGATCTACTTGTCGTGCTGACCAGTATTGTAATGTGCTAAAGGTTTTAATTGACAGATTAGAATCCCTGAATGAGAAGAGATCCGGGGTTGTGCAGATGGTTAAGTTGGCAGAGAAAGAAAGAGAGAGCTTAGAGGTACTTTTGGGCTTCCCTTTTTTTTTTTTTGGAGAGGGGGGGGGGGCGGAGCTGCTCATGGCTTCATCATATTCCATGTGGACGAAAACAGAAAATTAATGGATGCGTGCTCTCCTGACTAACAGGATGTCAAAAATGAGGCAGAAGCTTACATGCTGAAGGAACTGTCACTCTTGAAATGGCAAGAAAAAGCTACCAAACTCACTGCTGAAGACAACAGTGCTAAGATGGCTGAGTTGCAAACCAATTTGTCCAGCTTGGAAGAAAATATAAAGTCCAAAAGGTATTTCACTTGCTTGGGATTTCTACATATTTTGACTGCTCAGGTTGTTTATACTCAAGACATCTTGCATTCCTCTTTGCAGAGAGGAGATTAGGGAAAATAGCACTACTTTGAAAGAGCTTGAAAGTTTGCACAACAAGTATATCAAGAGACAAGAGGTTTGCATAATCTGTTTTGGAACGTATAATATCTGACAAATCAAGTAATAAAAATTTATAAGGTGATCATGTTGGCTAGATGTTCAACTATGTTACTATACCTTATGTCACACTTTCTTTGGAAATTCTAGGAACTAGATAGTGACCTCAGGAATTGCAAGGAGGCATTTAAGGAGTTTGAGAGGCAAGATGTCAAACACCGAGAAGATTTGAAGCACATCAAGCAAAAGATTAAGAAACTTGATGACAAAATTGAAAAGGTAGGAGATCGAAATAGATGACGCTGACTTTTTAGGCTATGGTTCGCATCTAACATTTGGTTTCAATAGGATTCATTGAAAATCAATGACCTCACAGATGAGCGTGAGAATGCAATTATCATGATTCCTAAACTGGAGGGAGATATTCCTGAGTTGCAGAAGCAGTTATCGGAAGAAGAGAAGATCTTAGAAGAAATAAAGGAGAATTCTAAAGGTAGTTTCTGTTTGATAATGCTTTATAAAATGGACACTTTTCATGCTTCTTTTTGAAATGTCTAAGTAATCCAATATTGGTACATTTCCTACTTTTATGCAAATATCTTACCCTGTTTTCAAGAGCTTTTAAGTTTGATATAGTTGTTTGGCTGTCAAAAACATTTCTTCCTGTGTGATCGTACAATAAAGCCGTCTGTGTAAAGGCCTATTAGGATGTTTGACCTGTGTTGCATAGGCTCTTCAATGCAAGTATCTTGAATAGGCATATATCCTATTGTGGGAGTTCAGCCACTTGGCATTCTGTGAAATGTTTTCATCTTTCTGGCTTTAGTTGAAGCATATCTTTGTTGTCATGTTGGGAACTTGAGATGGGTACTCAAGATAAAATAAAAAATGCATATAACATAGTATGTGATTCACTTTTAGGCCTTGGTCATCGCTTGAAGTTCTGCAAATGAATCATTGATAAGTTTGATGCATTTTTTTGCCTGTTGTCATGAATTTCTGGTTGCTTTGCTTAATCTTGCAGTGAGTCATCTTTTATAGCCGGGATTTAGGGACAAAGATGCGCATAGCTTGTTTTCTTCTTTTTCTTATTGTCTGTCAAGTTGACTTGTAAAAAGTACAAACAGATACTGCTGTGTTACCTAGATGATTTTATTTCTTTTTTCCATTCTACTCTCTCTCTCTCTCTCTCTCTCTCTCTCTCTCTCGGGGTGGGGGTGTGTGTGTGTGTGTGTGTGTGTTATTGTTGGGTCAGTTTCTTACTGTCATTATTCTGAAGGAAGTTATGTGTTATTGATTGTTAGAATTGAGAATTGGTAGTACGGCATGTTGCTTTGCTTAAGAGCTTCCTGGATCATCTGATATAATATAACTTTTTGCAAAGCAGTACAACTATAAGCGATATGTGATCCTGTGGTTTTATGAGATATACATGTTCTTAGTTGGATTGTTCTTCAAGCTAGTCTCAGAACCACTCCTTTCACCTTTTTGCATTTCTTACAAAATTTTCCACATGAAATTACTTCGTGCATCCTTTAGTCTTTTTTCTAATCTTCAAGTTTAGTTTAGGATAAAAATCTTTTATCCGTTCAACATGTTATGAATGACTTGTATTCTACCAATTAAATCAGGTGAAACTGAGAGGCTCCGTGCTGAATTGGCCAAAGTCCGGGCTGAATTGGATCCTTGGGAGAAACAACTAATGGATCACAAGGGAAAACTTGAAGTTGCATCTACTGAACGGAAGCTTTTAAGTGAAAAGGTGAAATTGAAGAAGCAAAATCTAATATGAGTAAACTTAATCTGGCTCAAACACCATATCCATTTCATGAAGTAGTATCGTCTTTTACCTTTGAAATGTTTGATTTATACTTTGATTATTATGCTTTTTATATCTAATTGCATCTACTGAACAGAAGCTTTTTAGTAAAAAGGTGAAATCGAAGAAACAAAATCTAAGATCTGAACTTTATTTAGCTTTTACAACACATCCACTTCATGAAGTAGTATCATCTTTACATTTGAAATTCTTGATTTAGACTTTGATTATGATCCTTTTTATACTTGGTTCTTTTTCATGGGATACATAGCGTTTGTTTGGCGTCTGAAATGATGGCTGTATGATGTGCCCCTGCGAGCTAACTTTTTATGCAATTGATCATTCTGTTATTTCTATATATCCTATTTTTTCCAGGATTACACTGCTTATTGTTGGTTAGCATTTGGATGCTTTCCCTTGTACATCTTATTTGTTAATTGCTCGCATATTAGCTGGTGCTCTTCCTGGGTTAAATTGTTCAGTTTTTACTTCTTTAGCTTGAAAGTGCACATAAAGCTTTTGAGGATGCGCAAAAGCAGATGAATGATATAAGTGAAAAGATAAAATCCAAGACTGCTGCCATCAAAAGTATTCAAAATGAGTTGGAGAAAAACAAGATTGAGGCTTCTGATGCTCATAAAGCAGAGCAAGTATGTTCTCTATCTGATTTGCTGAGTTTTGTGGTTTTTGTTTTATTTGTTTGGTACTTGGATGACTTGTGCATACTTCTTCATGCTAGATGGCTTAGAGAACTGGGCTCTTGTGATTTTACAGGAATACATCCAAGAACAAGAAGCTCTGATTCCTCTTGAACAAGCTGCAAGACAACAGGTTGCTGAGCTTGTATCTGTCATGGAATCTGAGAAGAGCCAGGGATCTGTCTTGAAAGAGATTTTACGAGCAAAGGAAACAAATCAGATCAAGGGAATATATGGACGAATGGGAGATTTGGGTGCCATTGATGGTGAGTGATTGGAAGTAATAGCACTTGCCCCACAGTTTTCTCCTGGATGTAGGGTTTCAGTTTTTGGTTTGTGCCTCAGTTGTTGTGGCATGTTTATTGTTCACTGCAATTCATCATCTTGCTAACCTCTGTCTGATTCAGGACATCAAACTTCTGGGTTTTGAAATAGTGCACAAATGCATCTGTTTCTTTTGGATTTGGTCTTTTCTTTCATTTGTTAATTGTCTTATTTCTTCGAAGACGGGAGTTTGGGCTTGGCAGTTCATGATTCACGTGCTAGTAACTGGTGTTACAAGATATGGCCTGCTAGTTTGTCCAGCTATGTTGTTGCTAGTTGCTCAGCTAATCTTCTCTTCTATCTTCTTTAATGGCAGTTCTGTCTTTTATGCAGCTAAATATGATGTTGCCATATCAACAGCATGTCCTGGACTTGATTATATTCTAGTTGAGACTGCTGACGCAGCACAGAAATGTGTTGATTTGCTACGTGAGAAAAATCTTGGTGTTGCCACCTTCATGATACTGGTAAAAATCCAAACTCGCTGTTTTGTGCAAATGACAACTGATTTTAGTATGCCTTGTAGCAATCGCATAAGCTTTACCCATGGTGCTGTCAGTGGAACTATGAAATATAATCGCAACTATCCTATAGACATTTCGAAGTTTTCAATTGGTAGAGATCCCATGAAAAAACAGCATTGCAATTATTTGACATTGACATGAAATTGATTGCTTTAGAGAGAAAAATATGAATTCTAGTTCCACAAAAGAGCATTTGTCAAAATTTATTGTAATTGTGCTGACGCTTTTTTTTAAAAAATATATTATTGGCAAAGAATCTTTTTGGCTCAAGGAAAATATCTCATGTAATTGTAGTATCGAGATGTATGGAAGTTGGACGTAGGACATCTTTCTGTCTTACAGCAGACATGAAATGGCAAGACATCTAATTGTTGATGTAATTTTGCATCTACCAAGGCAGTGAGCCACTGATAGTCTGGATGACTAGGCTACTGGTTTTAAGGATTCGACACAATGACATTCAAGTAAACGCCAGTAAAGAAGTCTGAATCATGGGCTCACTTTTAATCCTCAAGAGCAGTCATGCATTATGTTTTACCCTTTGAATACACTGTTCAATTGTCTGCTGCACAGCCGGCTACCCTTATTGTGGAAGTTCGCTGATTTCAGATGCTGAGTAGAATGCTTAGTTAGGGATTCTAAAAGCAAATAGTGAATTCGCCCACATTGTGGTGCCCAGCATTCTCTGTGAATTCATTCTTCAATAATATCTTCGATATTTAGCCTCTTCTTGCGGGTGGAGATATAGTATTTTTCTTTGAAATGGATTTAAAGATGCAATTTGTTATAGAAGTCTACATTTGACGAAATTCAAATCAGAATAGGTCAATAGGACAAAACCACCTATTCCAGTCTACCAGGGGGATCTGTTTTGGATTGCTGCATATAGGAACCGACAGATACTAATTGCTAGATGCTTGCCAGTTTTATTGTATGTCACGTATATATTTCTAGCGTGATGCATGATATTTGTGTATCACATTTTGGAGGAACCTTGACTTCTCGTGTACTTTTTATTTGCTTTATGCAGGAGAAGCAGCAAAGACACGGTGATCAATTAAAGAGAAAAGTGCAAACACCAGAGGGGGTTCCTCGGCTTTTTGATTTGGTTAAAGTGAAGGATGAAAAACTAAAACTTGCTTTCTATGAGTTACTGAGGAATACTGTAGTAGCCAAAGACCTTGATCAGGTGAAGTTTTAATTAAATAGTTTTCTAACAAGTTTATTTGTATTTTATCTGCTGCTGCACTTTTGCACCTTAATTTTATCTAATCACACAGCAAAAATTGAATACATACTTGGCCACAATGGGGCGTTTAAGATCAAGTATCTTATCCCTAGCAAGAAGAAGTGGTTTTGGGACGAAGTATAGTTGATAATATTATTGTACATAATAGCACCAAATTTTTGCATATGAAATTTGTTAGTGTACAATATGTAAGGAATTTGTAAGGGTGATAATAATAATGATACAATGAAAATACTAATACTATATAGGGCGGTAGAAATGGGAAAGAGAAATACATACAAGGATGGAATAATCAGCATACTGATGAAACAATGTTATGGCAAAAAGACAGCCATTAGCAACAGAGCAACTATAGATAATAGGACACAAGAACTTGGGTGAAGTACGACATAGTTTGGTGCAAATGATTTGACACTTTTTCTCCTTAAGCAAGGTCTTAAGTTTGAGTCTTATGAATGAAAAAAGACATGATGAGAGAGTTATATCCTTATGGGTCATGGACCAATAGTAGCTCGTATCCAATAGTCAAATTAAATGGAGGACCAAAAAGAGTGAGAAAAAACAGAAACAAAAAACTAGGTTGAAATACATGTGACTCTCAAATTAATCCATAAGAAAAGCGACATGGTAGGTAAAAGGCACGATGATACAAAGTCATTGAAAGGGTCCTCCATTGGAAGTTCTCAACCGATATGCTAGATCTTGAGCCGTATCATTCATGAATTGGAAACAAGCCACAGTTTGTGCAATGACCTTCCCCTTTCCCTTATTATCTCTAGGCCTTCCTTGTCCTCTTTTGACTTAAACAAAATGACTCTTGTATCTCCTCAGTTGTGCATGAGAGTATCTTCTCTTGACTTGCTGAGATCATCTAAGTCTTGCTGTGTATATGCCATCCTCAATTGGTGATACTCTCACCCTCAAATCGTCTCATGCTCAACTTTATGCCGTTTAGTGAGCAACAGTCATACTGTTTAATGTTGCCTTCAGAATTTGACGAGGATGGTATTCATTCACCCCAAATTACATAGTACCGCACAATTCAAGGATGCACTACTCCCTTGGTCATCCTGGTGCTATGCGGTTAGAGTAATTCTTGTCTAGTAAGAAAGGCTTGTACATGTCTCCATGAAAGCAATAGATTAGTCATTTGTAAGTAATTATAAAATAATTGAGACTCTATCATATAGCATTTGCATTTGATAAATTTATTTTGGGGTGAATATTTTTTTCGTTTTATTGGCTAAATTTTAGCTTCAAAGTTGTAGGAAGTGAAGATAAATTGAATTCATAAACAGTACCTAGTTGGTAAGCTACAATGTCAAACTAGCATTTGTTTCACTAAGATCTAATGTATATGAAACAATTGGAGCTAAACTAATATATGCATGCATTATACCCTAATGCAAATTGTTACTTCGATAATAGTGGTTGCAGCTGGAAAGGAAAAGTTTCTGTCTATAGTTCCTTACGTAACTAGAAGCTTTATTTATTATTTTTTAAAAGTTGCTGATTTTATGATGCATCTTCTCATTGAAAGCATTATCAACTGCGTCTTTTTTGCAGGCAACACGTATTGCATATGGTGAAAACAGAGAATTCAGACGAGTAGTTACACTGGATGGTTCTCTGTTCGAGAAATCAGGAACTATGAGTGGTGGAGGGAATAGACCACGTGGAGGAAAAATGGGGACATCTATTCGTGCCAATACTGTTTCTAGAGAAGCTGTTGCTGATGCTGAAAAAGAACTTGCTACAATGGTTGATAAATTAAATGCAACTCGGAAAAGAATTTCTGATTCTGTTCAGAAATACCAGTCTTTGGAGAAAACTATCCACCAACTGGAGATGGAGCTTGCGAGGAGTCAAAAAGAGGTGATAGCCAACAGAAGAAAATCTACATTCTTTGAGTAGTCTCAGTTGATTGAGTTGCTGATATAATTGCGGGTTTAACATTTCCACATGGCAGATTGACAGTTTGAAAACACAACATGATTATCTGAGGAATCAACTACATTCTTTGAAATTCGCAGCACAGCCGAAGGAGGAGGAGCTAACCAAGTTGGAGGAGATTCAGAAAATTAAAGCAGCAGAAGAGAAGGAGATTGCACGGCTTGTACAGGGGTCTAGGCAATTGAAGGAGAAGGTATAGAATTAGTACTAATTTGTTTCTATATAAAATATAAGCCATGTGATGAGAAAAGATTTCGGAAAATAGTTGATCTTCATCTTCCTGCATGGCTCAGATTGACTCTTGAGGCAAAGACTACACACCAACTCATTTGTCTTAATGTAATAGACATCAGGGCTGCGAGCACATACATTTCTAGGCTTAACCTCCTGAACCCTCTCTCGCACCTTCTCTTTTAGGAGATGCATTTGAACATTTGCTTTATGACTGTTACAGGCGTCCGAACTTCAAAGTAAAATAGAAAATGCTGGAGGTGAAAGACTAAGAAACCAAAAGGCAAAGGTTGACAAGATCCAATCTGTAAGTGACATGAATGTTGAGCATTATGAATGCTATGATGGCAGACAAGACTGTTAATGATTATGCCCTCTCATCAGGATATTGACCGACATGGGACAGAGATTAACCGTCACAAAGTCCAAATTGAAACTGGTGAGAAAATGGCCAAGAAGATGACTAAAGGGATTGAGGACTGTAAGAAAGACAAAGAGTTGCTCCTCCAAGAGAAAGAGAAGCTGCTTTCTACGTTTAAAGAGATAGAACAGAAGGCATTTGTAGTTCAAGAGAACTATAAAAGGACACAGCAGGTATCCGTTCGTCAATTGTTGGATTGATTCACAATTTTTATAAACTGTTATTGTTTATTGTTGATGTGAATTACTGATATATATTTTTTGCCTCCACTAGCTGATTGATGAACACAGAGAAGTTCTTGAGAAAGCAAAATCTGAGTATGAGAGTCTGAAGAGGAAAATGGATGAACTGCGAGCAACTGAGGTTCAAATTTGTCCCTGCACATAATTAGTGGTGTATCATCGTCTTCCATTGCTTAGCTGCATTAATTGGGATGAAACAGGTTGATGCTGATTTCAAACTTAAAGATATGAAGAAACTTTGCAAAGAGATGGAAATGAAGGGAAAAGGATACAACAAAAAGCTTGATGATTTGCAAAATGCTCTCAAGAAGCATATGGAGCAGTATGATATGCCTTATTCTTCAAATTACTTTTTAGAGACACTTGCATTTATATGGCATGTTGATTCTGTTTTATCTCTGCAGAATAGCAAAAGATTCTGTTGACCATGAAAAGCTTCAAGCAACCCTGGTTGATGAGGCTCTTACCAAGTCTTGTGACCTGAAACGGGCCTTGGAAATGGTGGCACTGCTAGAAGCACAACTGAGAGAGATGAATCCCAATCTTGATTCAATTTCCGAGTATAATCCTTTCGAGATTCAAGCAAATACAATGACTTGGTATTGCAGCATATTGTTTATTAACATAGTTTTTACCATTGTAGATATCGCAAAAAAGTGGCATCATATAACGAACGAGTCGAAGAACTCAATGCAGTTACCCAAGAGCGTGATGATATAAAGAGGCAGTATGATGAATGGAGAAAGAAAAGGTTAACGTGCTTTCTTTACTTATTTATTCTTTCTGCAGCTTTACATTGTTTCATGACTGAGCAAAATTTGATCTTCAGGTTAGATGAGTTCATGGCTGGATTCAATACCATTTCTCTGAAGTTGAAGGAAATGTACCAGGTTTGTGATCAGTACATAGTAATATTTACACCTCATAACTACATATCTACGACTTCTGGTAGGCATGTGGGATTGGGTGGTACATCAAAATGTTTGCAACGTCCTGCTTTACTTTTGCTTTAGAATTTGTTTTTTGAAGTTTATTATGCTATTTCTTCAATAGAGCAGGACTTCAGACCAACTACCTGCAAGGCTGCAACACTTCTTTGGGCCTAGTGTGGATTGAAGCTTTCCTGTTCGCTTATCATACCCCCCCCCAAAAAAAAAAGCTTCGTATGGGGTCCTAATTTCCACTTCTGACTTTACTGCAGATGATCACACTTGGTGGAGATGCTGAGCTTGAGCTAGTTGATTCTTTGGATCCTTTCTCCGAGGGAGTTGTTTTTAGCGTGAGGCCACCAAAAAAGAGCTGGAAAAATATTGCAAATTTGTCAGGTGGTGAAAAGGTAACAATAAAATTTCATTGGTGACATTACAGTTCCATTCCTCTTGCTTACCAGGGGGTAAAACTCTAACTGGTTTGGATTATTTTTTTCTGCCAGACTCTCAGCTCTCTAGCTCTCGTCTTTGCACTTCATCACTACAAACCTACACCACTCTATGTGATGGATGAGATCGATGCTGCCCTTGGTACTTTCTAAAATCATTGGGCCTTTTGCCCCTGCTTACTCATTTGTTCTTTGTGGGTATTTCATTGATCCAAAATCTCCGTTATGTTGACAGATTTCAAGAATGTCTCGATAGTTGGGCATTATGTGAAGGACAGGACAAAGAATGCACAGTTCATTATCATAAGGTTGATAATACTGCAATTTTTGGTTCTATAATATTTTGTTGAAACCTTAGTCTGACACTTATATTTCCTTGCTCCCTTTCATGCTGCAGCCTCAGAAACAACATGTTCGAGTTGGCAGACCGGCTTGTTGGCATATACAAAACCGATAATTGCACAAAAAGTATAACAATTAACCCTAATAGTTTTGCTGTAGGTCAAAAGGCTGCTTAAGGAGGATGGACACTGTTCGAATTATGTGACTCCTAAGTTATGATTGCTCCCTTGTATGAGCATTAAGCTCCAGCCTAATTTATTGAGTGCATATTCTTCCTTGTAATATCTATTTCTTTTTTTATTGTTTTTGTTTTTTTTGGGGGGGGGGGGGGGGGGGGGTGTAATTGTGAGGAGATGCAAAGCAAATGCATCTGATTTCCCTCTCCCTTGCAGCTTGTACTATGTTCTGTGTTCATACATTATGTACTACTGGGTCGAATTTCTGTTATAGCAACATATATGATGAGCAATTGAACATGCATCGATTTGGCTGCTACTTTTGCTTGGAGAAAAAAATTGTATATTCTGAATTTAATTGTATAGTTCAATTGAAAAAGATATGACTACCTGTGAATGAGGCACCTCAGATTTTTAGAGTATTGAATGCAAAGGGCGGGGATGCTAATTGCAGAGGCCTGCATGTAATCCTCAGGATGGACCCAGACCTACACCTATTACATTGGTTAGCTTTGTTTGCATTGACTTAGTTATCACATATTTCTTTTTTTTTTTTTGGGTCCGTAGGAGTCACAAAGGATAATACAATACAATTACAATACAATGGGGGAGGGGAAAATTGAACCTGGGATCAATGTTGAGAGAACCGGCCCGGTAATCAACCCGGCCGGACGAGTGGGTCATGGGTCAACCGGTTGGACTGTTAGAACTGATGTTGGACCGGTTGACCCAGTTTACCGTTAAATCGGATTAGACTGGCATGACCTCGTAGATCCTGTGTTAACTTTGTCTCTATTTTTTAAGAATTACATTTCCGTAATAAAAAAAATAATATAAGATTTGAGTTGATTTTTCCTTGCATATAAAAAAAAATGTATAGAAACTGAACATATGTATTCATATTAGTTGCATTTATATTGCTAGGCTAAACTTCAGCCCACTCACACAGTCCCTGCCCGTCTCACACTAAAAAAGCAAAAAATAAAATAAAAATAAAATAAGGCAGTGCTAAACTGCTAATATTTAATAGAAAGTGAAGTGAAAGGAGTTTCAGTTTCCAACCTAAAGTGATAGGGTTCTTTCTGCTTTCCGCCATTGCATTCATCCGCCTCCAAAGTTCAACCTCCACTCGTCTCTCTCTCTCTCTCTCTCTCTCCCCCCCCCCCCCCCCCCATGTGAACCATGGATGCTAGAGAAAAATCTTGCCTAAGCGAAAGGGCCGCCTCTGGATGTTCTAACCTCGCCTGAGCGAAAGACCCTCCTCTGGTTGTTCAGTTGGCTATAGCCAGCCGGAAAAAAAACCGGGTTCACCGGGTGGGACTGCCGATTTTTCCGAAGGCTTACTCCGGTTTAACCGCAATTTCAATTATCAGGCGGTTTGAAGAGCATGTCCGGACCAGACCACTCACCGGTTCCCGGTGAATCGGTTGAGCCGACCGGTCCGTTCCTGTTCTTGTAACATTGCCTGAGGCCTAATATGTCTAGTATTTCAGTCTTCACACTAGGCTAAGACTTAATTGATTTAGTTATCATACAATAGATTGAAGGAATATTCATTGTTGGATTGGCCTAGTTTGTGTCAAACTCGAAGTTATCAATTGTTTAATAAATTTATTAAGGTTTTTTCCCCCCCTTTTTCGGGGTGCTGTGGAGGGCCCATTGCCAAGACCCCTAAAAGGACCATTGGTGCAGCCATCCTAGACCATTCAATCCTTGTATTATCAAAGAAAATGCAAGACCAGTTGGTTAGATTTTCAGTGAGCTCAATTTAGGCTAACATTTGATTAATGGTAGACCTGACAAAACTGAACCGAGATCCGAAATTCGAATCGAACGATCCAAATCCATATCCGAACTGAGACCCGAAATGGGATGAATCGAGAAGAGGAAAGACTTCTTTTTTCATTTTTTTTTTTCATTTAGTGAAATGAAAGGAAAATTATCTTAAAAAAAATTATATAGAATAGCTTCCATCTCCTCCACTGATAGTGAGAGAACAAAATATGGGTAAATGCTAATACCTATTATTGGTAGAAAGATAGAAGTCGAAACAAATAACTCGTGCGGTCCAGAAGGTAATTTTAATGTAGCCGATTTTCTCTCTTTTGCAATCAGTTTTACTACAGTACCCGCTACTCTAGCTAATTGTCCACCCTTTCCAAATGTCATTTCTATGTTATGTATGGCTATACCTAAGGGCATATTGGTCAAAGGTAGGGCATTTCCCATTTTTATAGGCCCTTGTATTCTAGAAAAAATGGTATATCTAATTATAGCCCCTCTGGGAAAAGTAAACCCATCCAAAACCGAACGAAACCCGAATTGTAGCATGGCCCGAAATGAACCACACCTGAAATGATCCGACCCGATTCAAACCCGATCCATAGTGACCCAACTCGAAGTGAACTGAAAATGGACAACCCAAACCGAACCGAACCGTAGCCGATTTAAAATCGATTTGATTATCACCCGACTCAATTTTACCTAAATAAATCGTAACATTTTTTTGGATTTTAGTCTTTTCTCTTTTGGGGGGGACTTTGATTTTTTCAAACGCAATTAATTGAGTTTAGAAGGGAAAAGAAAAACAACTTAAAAAGGAATTTTTACAAATGAAATCAATCAAAAACTTAGGAGGAAAAAATAAAATAGTTGATAGCTTTAAGTTTTTAATTTGATAGATATGTAGCAAAAATATAAGAGAAATTTTTTTTTTTTTGTCACAATAGGAATTAAGAAAAGATAAGTATATTTAACAATTATTAAACTTATTAGGATCAAGCAATCATATTTTACTATTTGATTCACTTAATGACTCAATGCAATGCACGCTATGATTATAAATTTATAATATCATTCTGTGACTACTGTCAAAAATTTCGCACTACTAATTTACGATTCTAAATCATCTTCATAACATGTTTAATTCTACAAAATCATATTTAAGTATGTATCGTTCCATATGATCTCATAATAATGTGGTTCATTTGAATTTTCGACAATTAAATTTCAAGTCTCGAGTTTCGATAACAAGCATTTACAATCACATAAATGTAATACTAATTGACACATACTCATCTATTGCCGTTACTTTTTAGTTTTGACTCATTGAATAAATGCAGATCAAGTTATTAATCTCACAAAGACCAATCTTTGAATTTTGATGCATGATTACTTAACGAGCTATCAAAGAACATTGATTCGATTACTGAAAATGTCGACTTGAACTAACCTGTTTCTATTTATCAACTCTAAATATGACAGATGTGAAGTCATAAACCAACACTGGGGTTTAAATAAAATTTTTTTTCTTTTTTTTTCATTTTTCAAGGTATGTTTTGGTATTGAAGCTCATAAATGAGACGATTGACAAATAATTTGCGTTAGATTGATTCACTTATTTTGTCATCGCATAAACTCAATTGAGATGATTAAAACTTGACTTCACGACACATAATCCTTTGTATAATTGCACGGCGCATTTAATATAGGGTTAGGGATGAGTTGTATACTTGTATTTGTAATTTGCTTTCTTAATAAGTTTAGAACTAACCCCATAATATATATGTGTGTGTGTGTGTGTGTGTGTGTGTGTGTGAATGTGTATGTGTGTGTGTGTGTGTGTGTGTATATATGTGTGTGTGTGTGTGTGTGTGTGTGTGTGTGTGTGTATATATACACACACACACACACACACACACACATACACATATACATATATACATATATATAGACACATACACACACACACACACACACACACACACATATATATATATATATATATATATATAATCAATTGATCATTAACATATGAATTAAAAAAGAAATATAGAATTAATGGGTTTGTCTAGTTAAATGATTTTTGGGGGTGTTTAGTAACAACAGCTTTTTGAAAAAAAAGAGCTATTTGAGAATGTTTTAGCTGTTTTGATCAAGTCAAATAGTTAAGTGGGTATTTGGTAAACAGGTGTTTAAAACAGCTGTTTGACGCCAAAATGCTCTTTTTGAAAATATTGTTTCCATTCGCCTTTTCAGAAGAGCTTTTTTGAAAATGACATATTTACCTAAGACTTTAAACAAATTACATTACATGCTATTGCATTATATTTAATTATTTATATAATATTATTTTACAAAATAGAAAGGGTATATAGTATTATAAAGTTTTCTTTAGTAGCATTCGAACCCGATTAGATTTGAGGATTAATAGGAGTAGAATTTTTTTTGAGGCAAAAACAAATCATTGAAATTGCATTGTCTCTTTCAGTTGTTTGTAGTTGTTTTCCTTAGCCAAGTAGTATACTTTTTGGTGTAGATTTTCTAATTTCACTAGTATATTATATCAAGCTTATTCGGTTCTCTCACCATGCACCTTTATGAAGATCTAATATTATGATATTTATACTTTAGATTATTCAATCTCCCTTCCGATTACCTCGACAATGAGATTTGGATCGATGCAAAATAGTAACATTTGATACTATGTTTTGTATGATTTGAATCTAATAAAGATAAAGTCATTAGAAATTCGTATAAATTTCAATTTCAATTTATAAACCAAAAAAACTCAGAAAATAACAAAATAACGTTATAAAACATTGACATAATTTACATAAGTACAAATTGAAAACAAATAAGATAGACAATGAATGGAAGTTATGTAGAATTTAATAAAAAAGTAAAGTTTTATCAATGAAATTTTTCTTCTATTTTTTTGTGTGATCATAAATAAAGTTAACTTATACCTATGATATCAATTTAATTCATTTTAAAAAGACATTGACCAATAAATTAAAAAAAATATTCTATTAAGAAGTAATTTAGAGATAAGGATATAAATGGAATTTTACCAAACATCTTTATTAGAAACAACTAACTTTACCAAATAGTTTTTCTATAAATAGCTAATTCAAACAGCTAATATAAATAGTTAATAGCTAATATAAACAGTTAACAGCTAATACAAACAGTTAACAGTTAACAGCTAATAATTGTTTGTCAAACAGGGATCTTTTAAATGCAAGTTAAGAGTAAAGAACTAAAGACGACTATATTGAAAACATATAATGATTCGAAATAAATCCAACTTGATTTATACCCGATTCGATTTACACCTGACCCGATATTGACCCAAATATTGAATTGAATCCCACCCGACCCAAATTACACTTGACCCCTACCCGATTGGAACCGGGTTACTGTAGACAACCCGAAATAGACCCGATCCGAACTCAACCCGAACCAAACCCGTATCGACCCGATCATGCTACCCGTAAGTGATCCGAACCCGAACTTCACCCAAATCGAACCGAACCCGACTCGAACATAGTGTACCCGAAAGTGACCTAAACTCGAACCAAACCCGAATATAGCTGACCTGAAAGTAACTTGAAGCGAACTAAGACTCGATTCATACCCGATCTGAATGACCCATTTACCAGGTCTGATTAAGGGTTACTTTGAAATATTTTAGTCAAATAATTAAGCACTTATTAGGTTAAACACAAAGGAACGACAAGTTTTAAACTTGGGGCCCATATGCAAGGCAGGACTCTGATATTCAATGGGTGAAGCCTTGCCACTGAGCTGGGTCCCCCAGTTGCACCGTCTGAATTGATGGGGATTGAGCGGGACATTGCTGGCTGCCTTGTCCACTATATCTTCTCAACAACTTTAAATGGACCCAATGGGATGTTCTATTGTTTGACTAAGTAGAGTTCAAAACAAATTAAGAAGAAGACACCTGATTTGGACACAAACTAAGATGAAGGAATTTGAATTTTTCATAATGGTGCTCGCTAAAGTTTTTTGGATCCGAATTAACTAAATGAGGTTTTTGGTAAATGAGTTCTTTTGAATCTAAAAAGTTTATTTGAAAAAAAAATCAAAATTTGACTTTTTAGAATTAACTTTTTGAAAATTAGCTTTTTGTCTCACAATTTTTTTTTCTCAAAATAACTAATTATTTTTCCTTGAAATAGTTGATGTAAATAATTGATATAAACAGTTAATAATTAATAGTTAACATAAATAGTCAACATAAAATAACTAACAGTTTTTTGCTCACACCCCAATACGTATTGAGCAACTCAACATTATTCTTATTTGTACATAGAAGTAGATTTTTTTTTTTTTTTTGGGGGGTAAGAAAGGTAAGCATTACAATTTAAGCAGCCCTTCTCTCAAGGGTTCTCCCTAGATTATCCTCGTAGAGGATAGAAAGAAGGTCCCTATATGGGACCACATTTCACACAACCCTAGAATGTAAGGAAAGACCAAATTTTGTCAGCCAATCAGCTGCGTAATTTTCTTCTATAAAAATATGATGAATAAAAACCTTGTTGCATAACTTGGTGTAAATGAGTATGTCCTGTACGAGTACTTGTATTCCCATGGCGGTTGAATTAGACCTTGAACTGCTTGAATGAGAATTTTATTATCTTCTTCAATGTGGATAATGGTGAAACCTGCTTGTACTGCGGCTTTGATTCCATTTCGCATAGCTGTTGCTTTTGCTATCAAGATTGTTGATGCTCCCAAGTTGAATGCTAATGCTTGGATAAACTCTCCTTCCCAATTGCGAATGATGAAACCTCCTACTGCACCTTATAATGATTTTGATGAATCCACCTTGTGGCTTCCTCCATGCAATCCAGTATGTCTTCTTTCGGTTGGTGGCTGAGAAAGTTGAGGTTGGTAAATGAAATGTTTGTGTGAGTTTATGTCTAATACGCCATTCTGCGGTGGCTTTTTTGGCTCTGATCAATGTTGTTTCTAGATTAGGTGTTTCACTACGAAACACCATGTGGTTCCAAGTTTTCCATACACTCCATAGCAATGCGATTACTCTATCTATTTGGACTGTAGGGCCCGCAGTTCTGGCACTATTGAGCATTTGTATGATCCCAATATATGGGTTGAAAGGGAGATTAGTGTTAATCCAGTTATGAAAAACTGCTAATTTTCAACAGTCCTGTGAAATGGTATGGCCCAAAAACAGATGATCTAGATCTTCAGTCTCAGATTGACAAAAGGAACAGTGAGAATCAATATTAATACCTCTTTGAACCAAGATTTCTCTAGTTGGAAGCGATGCATGGCAAAGTTGCCAAAGAAAAATTTTGAGCTTTGGCATGATGTCTAATTTCCAAATTCAATTATACTCCCACACAAGTGGATTTACGAGGTCCAACCCATGTGTCGCCCAGGTTACTGTATTAGTAGAAAACTGACCATTTTCAGAGAGTCCCCAACATACAGAATTGGAAATTGAATTAGCAGGGATAGGTGTTGCAAGGATCAACTGTAAGTGGACAGAGTCGACTAGTACGACAAATCTTGCAACATCCCATTCTCTACTCTCGGTTATAAACCGTAATACCTTAAGGGAGGTATCAATGAGGGAGAGATCCACTACCTTGAGTAGATTGGCCAAATTATCATTTGCACACTAGTTGTCAAGCTAGAAATTAATATTTGTTCCATTGCCAACTTGCCATCTCACTCCTTTTCTAAATTGTTGTCGATTCTTAAATATACACTTTCATGCCCACGAATCTTGTGTTTTGGATTCTCTAGCAAAGAACTGTTTGTCAATTCGGTATTTTGCCTGCATTTGTTCTACGCATAGACTCTGAGTATGGAACAACTTCCAGGTTAATTTACTAAGGAATGCACTATTAACTGCTTCCATTTTCCTAAACCCAAGACCTCCAGCCTTTATGGGTTGACAGATTTTGTCCCAAGATATCATAAACAGTCCCTTACTGTCATTTGATTTTTTCGAAAAGAAATCTCTATTAATTTTATTAATCCGACGATTAGTTTCTTTTGTTAGTTGAAAGCACTGTGCAGGCATTGATTCAATGTTTGATTGGATTAGTGCCACTCTCCCTACTTTAGAGACGTGTCTTGTTTTCCAAGCTTGCAATTTATCAGCTGTTCTGTTGACTATTTCCGAGAAAATTTCTGTTTTTGGCCTGCCCTTGAAAACTGGACATTCAAGGTACTTACCAAGGTTATCTTGGTGCGTAATGTTGAAGATGGAGGATACAATTTGCTTGTCATGGATAGATGCATTACTAGAGAATGTTAGTGACGGATTATGAAAATTAATATGCTGGCTAGAAAATTTTGACGAAAATGACTCAATACAGAACTTAGCTCACGACAAAATTCAAGATTGGTTCTGCAAAAAAGAAGGCTATCATCTGCGAAAAGCAAGCATGGGATTTTAGAAGCTCTCGGGGAGATCTTAAAACCAATCCCACACTTTTGCCTGCGAAGTATCTTGCGAAGGGTTCTAGTTAAAACTTCCATGCATAAAACGAAAAGATAAGGAGAGAGAGGCTCCCCTTGGCGGATGCCTCTAGTAGGCATTAAAAAAATCACATACGTTATCATTCGCAATCATAGAGTACGAAACTATAGAAATGCAAACTTTAATCAATTCTACCCACTTGGAATGAAAATCCAATTTGTGTAGGGAATTGAATAGGAAGTCCCATTCTATTCTATCATAAGCCTTTTTCATATCGAGCTTGAGTGCTACCCAGGCTTTCTTTCTTTTCATATTTTAAAATTTGTTCATGATTTTGTGAGTAAGTAGAATGTTATCATGGATGGAGCGTTTAGGCACAAAAGTACTTTGAATAGGGTCAATAATCTTTTCCAAAATGGGCCGCATCCGATTAGCAATAACTTTAGAAATAAACTTGTAAATAATATTGCAAAGGCTAATTGGTCGGATGTGGGCAGTTGTTGCCAGGTGATTCACTTTTGGAATTAGTGCAATAAGCGTATGATTAATCTGTTTGAGGAGTTTTCCCTCTTCAAAAAAAATCTTATTGAATAAACAAGCCTTATCCTTAATAATATGCCAGTAGTCTTGAAAGAAAGCAGCTCCAAAACCATCAGGCCCAGGAGTTTTAAACTTGTCCATTTGGAAAATAATATCCTTAATCTCCGAATCTTGAATGGGTTCTAATAGTCTTTGATTGTCTTTGACAGTTAATAAGTTAAGCATGTCCATCTCAATATTAGAGGGGATTGCCTGATCTGATTTAAATCTGATAATAAAGTTAGTGATAAACTTGTTTTCAATTTGGGCCGGTTCATCGACCCACATACCAGAAGTATCCTTAATTTTCGCAATCTTGCTTCTTGTCTTTCTTGCGTTCATAGATTGATGGAAATAGCGAGAGTTTTTGTCCCCATTCACAAGCCAATGTTTTCTTGCCATTTTCCCCTAGTATTTCTGATTAAAGAGATGCATCTTTTCCGTTTGCTTAATAAGTCTATAATGCCAGTTATTTAATCGAGCATTATTTGGATCATGCACTAATTTTGTTTCAACTTGCAGAAGCGTTTCCGCATTCCTTTCAAGTTTATTTTTAAAATTGCCAAAGGTACTCCTACTCCACGATTTAAGATCTAATTTGAGCTTTTTTAGTTTCTGTGTGAACTGATACATAGTAGTACCTTGAACTCTCATTTTCTAATTTTTTTTTGACAAAACTATGTGTTTCCTGGTACTGTACCCAAGAGTGTTGACACTTAAAATTAGTATCTCGTCGTGGGGGATGTGCTGGCTCCGTATTAAGTAAGACGAAAGCATGATTGGAATATGTAAATGGACCATTAGTAACTAGATAGTGAAGGAAAAATTGTGCACAATCCTCCCTCAAAAGAACTCTATCTAGTTTTTCATAAATAAGTTGTCCTCGCATGATTTTCTTCCAAGTGAAAACTCTCCCTTGGACATTTGCGTCAATACTCTTGGTGTGATCCGAGAAATCATTAAGTCGTCGTGTACGTAGAAGTAGATATAAGCTAAGGCGAGTCTCATTTTGTAAAGGTCTGATGCTTGATTTCACCTTCATTGTATAGTTTTGGTTTGCATAGACTCCCTATAATTACCAAAGCTAAAAATTTGGCTTCCAACTTGGGCCTATGAGCCCTTGTTGGTCTTACAAGCCAAATTTCCCCACTTTTTCCGCTATTCTTTATTGCTGATATGAACAGTCAAAAAATAATCAGACAATTCTAGTGTAAGTAAATTAAATTTTCAGATAGCAATGATGTGCATTCATGACATCAGGAGATTGAAGTGTTAGATGACAGGAGATGATAGAGGTAGGGAACAGAAGAGCAAATAAAAAGATTTTCACCGTGATGGACAATTTCAGGTTTGTATTAGTTTTCAACAACTTACAAACGGGTCATTACAAATAAGTCTTTTAGTTTATAAATTCCCAAGTAAGCGAGTAAGAAGATCTGCACTATGATGGACAGCTTCAGGTTTGTATTAGTTTTCAACAACTTACAAACAAGTAATTTACGAATAAGTCTTTCAGTTTATAAATTCTACAATCTATGATATCTGGTGTACAGGAATTGACATATAGAAATTCATAAGTAAGCGAGTAAGAAGATATTCGCTATGACGGACAACTTCAGGTTTGTATTAGTTTTCAACAACTGACAAACGTGTAATTTATGAGTAAGTCTTTTGGTTTATAAATTCTACCTTGTATGATATTTGATGCACAGAAATGGACATATAGAAGTTCATAACTACAGGAAATGCAAATTTGTTCATGAGTTTCCACTTCCTTGTTTGGTCAAAGAAATTCATGAATACCTATTTATGGGTTCTTCATCATTTACATGAAATCATTTGAGGTTCACAAGTCCAAGTAGTACCCTCGAGCTTGAGCTGAGCCTATTCCAACTTTTCTCAGGTTAAGCTTTTCAAGTTTCGTATCATGCACTCTTCAATTTATTTTTTCAGAATAAGTTCACTTCAATAAAAATAAGTTATGGATTCTCTCTCTCTCTCTCTCTCTCTCTCTCTCTCTGTGTGTGTGTGTCTGACCTTCTAGAATTGTTACTTCGACTCAGGAAGCCACTCGACAGAGCCAAAACCTCGATCTCTGTCACTGGCTTCTTCTCGTTGAACTTGGCCTGCCGCCAAAGCTCGGAGGCGGCGAAGGCATTAGGTTTGTCATATACTAGAGTCTTCATCTGCATATTTTTCAGATGAATAAGTACTTGTAATCATCAGTATCTTTTTAACAAAATTGGAAAACATATGTTTAAATTAAAATATTCAACACTCGTACTAAATTCATCAATACGTATTGATAATTTCATTAAAGTGCACATAGGCGTGGTACTAAATGTGTACTTAATTAAATTTTAATCAATTGTGTTGCGATAAAGAAAAAACTATATACAAGATATTAAATTCATGAATACTATTGAAAAATTTGCAAAACACAAAAATACATCAGTTGGCTATAAAATTCATCAATATAAAAAAAAAAATAACCAATTTGTTGAAAAATTCATCATTTGTCAAACATAATTGCAGATGCGCGCGCGAGCAGCGGCCCACACATAATTTGCAACACACTGCAGAATTAACAACAGAATATAATGCGATACACATAGCTGTACACCAATACTTTAATTTTTGGATGTGCCATTGACATTGCGTCAACTGATGATAAAGGAGCATAAAAATTACGCCATTCAGGATATGCCAAAGCTTCAATGTATATTCCTATCGATGAATTTCTAGAAAGAGTTGCAAGGACATTGCCAAAATTTTACTCAACAAAAACAGCTATAATGCAAGTGGTCAACATATAACACAAGGAGGGATCACACTATGCAGTGAAATTTACAAACAGGAGTTTACATCTATTCGTGCAACTAGCCCTAGAAGCAACTGACTACATGAGACAACCAACGAGGATGGATCGAGGATACTTCCTTTGCAATTGCGGCCATTGCACGTAAAGTTGATCAGCAATCCTCAGTTTGTACAGCAGTAAACCGCTCAAAGAGAGCCTTTTAACCCGTGCTATGCTTTCCACATAAAAAATTGTTGACCATCTAATCCCTAGTACCTGTAAGAAGAAGCTGAAATCAGAAACAATGGCATCTTGGTTTTCCTTTTTTCCTTTTATCTTGAGAGAGAAAATAGCATCTGAACATTATCATTTTTGGTTTCAACTTTAAATTGGGATTTAGATTGAATTGCTCATTAAACCATTGCTCTACAATTTTCTGGTGTGACGTGTGAGCACGTAGACGGTGTTCTTTAAATCAGCAGTCCAATATGTAAATATGGCTTCACCGCAAAATATGTTGGTTGAACACTGTGGTATTCGTTTAGTAGGCTTTGGCTTGGTCACTATTTCAATGATGGTCAAATAGGTCGCTTACCTTGAAGAGAAAGGCGATTCCGCATATGGGAATGCAAGTTCCAGGACCATTACAGAGAATCTGACAGAAACACCAACACAAATGGTCATTCATTCAGAGTCATACATTCAGGACACATTCAGTGCAAAGCTGCTTGCCTTTCCTTAATTTTGACTTCCTAATTTTTTATCAACAGTCTATGACAACAACAAAGAGAGGAAACTTATACGCACCACTTGAGGTCTGATTTTAATCATCAGCCACAGTGCATGAGCAATGGCAACTAGGGTTGTACCAACAGAAGTTATATATGACTGACCAACTTCTCGGCTCCGATAGATCTGCATGTACTCTGCTTTGTCCTTCCCCATCTGCACTAGGCGAAGAAAAATCTGTCCACTAATAGTCTAATGAAAACATAGCAGCCAGCTGCTGCCAACTCAATAAACCGGCAGCTCAAGGCCCCAAGACAAGATTAGTGAGAAAATAAGATCCTAATCCAAAGGCAGGAAACACTCTTCTTTCGTTTAGAAGCAAAGCTATGGAAACATGAGCCACTGTAAAGAGCAAAACTCTTAAGTAGCATTTCAAACAATGTAATTTTTCTGTCACATACAGATCAAACATCTCTTCCAGGAAAGAAACCTGGACCAAACGTAATAAACAATCGAGCTACCAGTCTGACTCAAATTCATAACCGCCGGGGGGGGGTCAACAACACTGTATAAGCTAACTACATTTGCTGAAACGTCATATGGACCTATCCAGTCACAACTTCATATTCTGCAAAACATTACTCAGTGGACACCCTCTGAAGCCCAAAAGAACCCATCAAGGGTTGATATCCTAAGTTCGAAACAGTACTGATGTCCACAACAAAGCACACATAAAACAACTGCCTACGAATTATGATCATGCCCTCATTTTCAGCTTATTGCAACAGAGCAACAGAGAGACTGTCTTTGCGAGATCGTACTTCAGAATTTACATGTAGCTTATTGCACCGCAATGATAAATTAACACAAGAGACTAGAGAAGGCACTGGGACGAACTCATACAGAATCAACATCCACACAGCTCACCATCAGCAAGCAATTGAATCGTGTACCGAACACAAGACTGATCCTTTTAGGCCCCTCAAAGATTCAGCAATATGTTCTCCATTTCTTGTCCAGTGAAGGAACTAACCAAGAAGCACTAACCAGCTAGATTGTCCCTCTTCCATTTATGAGATAAAATGCAAAACATCTTAAGATGCACGCTCTTCCGTTTAGACAGATTATAGAAAACAAGCCTCCTTCTAATTCCATCTGGTGAGTGGTGAATATCCGGAAGCATCCTTGCATGACTAGCTTCTCAAAGAGTTTGAATAAGATGCACAAATCCTTGAAAGTTCAATGGTATGTGTCACCTGACCACATTAAACTATGAAATGCTCTGTTTTCAACATTCATATTGTCATGCATTCCATAAGTGCTGTCAGAGACTAAATCTTAATCTAATTCTTTAGATAAAAATGGCAACACAGGAACTGCAAGGTAACGAAACCTGATACGTCATCTCCCAAATTGAAGCCTATGTAGGCCCGATAAGTTCAACAAACTTATAAAGCAATGCGAGTCCCAACTTAAAAAGAACAAAGACCTAAGTAGCTGTTACGAATTTTTATCTCCTGTCATGTGGTTTGAACAACCACTATCGAAATACCTCAAGTCCTGTGACTCTTGCTAAGTATTTAGGCAGAGGAGTAGAAGACATACTCAGAGTCACCTCCTTCAGTGAAGTTGGCCTTGTCTAGTTGCCGGTTTTGACAATTTTGTATGGTGGTCACTCAGTTTGCATATTCAATGGGCAGAATTACCAAATCTGGAGTATTTAAGTAAGGACCTTCTTCATGGCACACGGTTTATGGGATGTTGTAAAGAAGGGGTATAACGAAGCCCCTAAGGGTGATAGCAAGAAGGATGAAGAAGAGAAGAAAAATGATGGTGAAGAAAAGCCTTTATGGGATGAAACCAAGGAGATGCAATATCAAGAAAACAAGAAGGATTTTACACCCCAAGCATACATCCAGCAAGGAATAACCACACCCGTCTTTCCTCGAATTCTGGTTGCCACAACGGCCAAGGAGCCTTGGATCATTCTAAAGGAAGCATATCTGAGCACGGAAAAGGTAATACCTACCCCTTCTGCCAATCTTAATTTATATATTCTATTCTCCTACCATGATCACAAAGTAATACCATCACATATATACATTTTCCACAATCCACAAAAACAAGCATTGAGTAATAAAAAGCATTCAAAAAGCATCCCTTCAATGAAACTACTCCTATCTTCTGTACACCCACAATCAAATTTCCAACAGTAGCTACTGAAGCATTGATGATGCTGCAGAATTCTAGATTAAGATAAATGAATTAAAGATTCACCGCAGACAAACCGACATATATGTTGTATATAGTTCATCAAACTGAAGTGACTGAGATAATGGTGGTGAAGCAGAACACTATACTTGCACCTCAGTCATTCAGTTGTAGCACAGATGACATGTTTGCAGTAATTGGGCCCGAGGGGAGGGGGAGAAAGTGCCTTTTTGCTGAGTCGTTACCCTACGAGCACCAAGCCAAATCAAAATGTAAGCCAAAGGAAGAAAGAATCATGCATTCAAATTTAACAAATAGCATTTCTCTCCCCTTTTCATTCTAATCTTGAGAAAGATTGAAGCTCATGGAAGTGATAGATAACATCACAGTGTTAACCTTGATTATGTAATACGTAGAAAGTGCACATTAGAAAAAAATAGCACAGCATCTGCCAAATGAACAGTTAAATAACAGCTTTAAATCATACGTGTGCTCAAATAACAATTAAAAGAAAATAAGATTCTTAAACTATGACCAACAAGCACAACCTCCTTACGTGCTACTCAAGTACATGAATGGAAAGAGATGATAAATGATCAAGGGAAACACCCACAACAATTGCAGCTGCTGCATATAAAATCCCCTGATGCAGTTCTGATATGATTAGAATTCAAAGTGCGACATATGTGGGAAAGAATCCAACAATAAACATTACCTCATCATCTGAGGAACTTTCAAATGATCGAGCTTTCTGAAGACTCATATTATCAGTAGCAGCGGCTATGTAATATCTTGGATAAAACCTGTCTTTCTGTAGTGCAGCCAAAAGATTAAGCATCTCCGCAGTGTGACCACCTACATGTATCACAATTCATGACCAAAGAACTCAATTTAGATAGTAAAATTCTCAAGAATTCTATATCCACAATAAAGCATGCTTCATTTCTCAATATATTGGCACTTTTACAGTGACAATGAGCACAACTTCCCAGCACTGATATCTCCACTTCATTTCCACATTAAGAAGTCAAGCACCTCTATTATAGCCTTCACCTATGCAAGTTCTTCGATAGCCCCTACTTTGTTCTCCCCCCCCCCCCCCATAATCTCATACGAACTACTGATCCCTTCCCCCCCCCCTTTTTTATATCAACTGACACTTCATTTAGTCCAAAATAATAAAAACAGAATTTTCCCAGGTTCCATTCCAATTCAACAGAGAATTATCCATTTTCAGCAAGAAAGACCTGCCCTGTCACCAATCCCACCACAGAGAGGGGGAAAAAAGGGATAATTAATCAGACACCCAAGAACACAACTACATCCAAGTTAAATTCATGAGGAAATTGTCAAAATATCTCAGAATTTCATTAAGATTTGCAGGAATTACATGAAAAATAAAAATTGTAGATTTGTTAGCTCACCTGACCCAAGAACAATGAGAGTGCTAAGAGGCTTTACAGCAGTGGGGCGCAACGGCTTCCCGGTTCGATGGATCACGAACAACAACCGCAATACAATCAACGTCAAAACAGTTACGACAAGAATGACAACACCGTTTGATTCCAGCATTGATAAAAACCATTCATCCACTGTTCTCATCGTCAAAATCCCCTCACTAAGCACCGAAATTACATGAGCATGAACCCTAGAAAGACCGAAGATAGAAACTGACATCAGCATAAGCATCAAATGCAATTTTCAACTGAGAACACAAACAAAAGAGGAAATTCGGAAAGGAGATGGGAAGAATTTTTGAAACTCAGGCCTGCCGTACCGTCACAAGTTCTACCTCTTTAAAATTTGCATTCCATTATTTTTCTTATTAACGAAACTCTAACTTAAATTATATAATAAAATATTTTATATGAATCTATCGTATAACATAATATTTTTCCAACTATCTAAATAACATTTTTTGTTAGAAAAAAATTAAAAAACAAAAAAGAGAAAATGAGGGGGACGCCTGGATGTGTTATCCCACATGTCACATAGTTGGAGCTTTAAAGTTCCACTTGAATTGGAACTTGGGCCCCACCCACTGGCACGTTTACGCGTGCCAGTGGGTGAGAGTATTCTAACCTTTGAAATCGAATATTACATATATCAACTCCAAAAAAAAGTACTACTGTTGCTTTGTGCTGAAAATTTGGTTAGAGTATTTCCAATGGTGAGTCAGTTTTTTTGGCTCACCAGTGAAGGCCTATTTGCAACATCAGCTTGTGAGTCAAAAACTTGGCTCACAATCCTCCCTCTCTTGAATGTAAGGTTCATTAATTTGATTCACCAAATAAAATAATACCTATAGATCCCACACCTAATCATATTTAATTAGTTTAATTTTTATGTTATGGTTTTTTATTTTGCTTTATTAATTTTGTAAAAAATAATTTGCACATAATAATTTAATAACACAACTAATTAAAAGCTTATAATTTTTTTTTTAAAAAAAGAGTTTGAATTTTGAAAAAATTCACACATGGTTGAATATGAAAATTACAAGAGTTCGATAATAAATAAAAAAATACATTGATTAACATTTGACCAAAAAAAATTACAATAGTTCAACAATACAACATGTTGAATTAAAAAAAATCAAGTCATATTAATATTAGTCATATTTAAATTAGAAGATTTTTCTTTTATTTTTTCCAAGTTATAAAGTGTTTCAAAAAATTTAATCGACATTCCAAAACTTAATAAACTAAATAAAATATTAAACATGTGAATACAAAAATAAAAATTAAAAAATATTAGACATATAAATACAAAAATTAAAATTACACAATAAAGTGTTTACATTTTTAATTTTGTAATGACAAAATAAAGTATTTACATTTTAATTAAAATTATAAAAATTAAAATGTAAAACCTCTCCCAACCTCCCTTACTCCTCCCCAGATTTTTTTTTGAATAAAAAACATGCACATGTCAACCAAAAAAAAAGTGGGTCAATGGGTCAAAACGACGTTATTTTGACCCGCTACCCGAGAAAAAAAAGAGACGGGCCGCTCGCAGGCTCGAGCCACTCGCCGAGCCTCGAGCCACGCGCCGTCTGCTGGAGCATGCTTCTCGACTCTCGCACTTGCCAACTCAGCTCTTTGGCTCGTGAGTCACACTGTTGGACGTGCTCTTAGACTTTGCCACAGTCGGATTCTTTATATTCTTAACTGTTGTGTCAACTCAAGTTACTATTCAACTTCTCCCCATACGGATCCACTTACTGACTTTCACGGTATTATAATAGTGCGTATGCAGATTTTATTTGGAGATATATGGATGGGAAAGAATTAAACCTATCTTATATTTATATTCAACATCAAATAGTTAATATATCACATTAATATCAAGTTTTTAGCAATAGGTCATGTCACAATAAATACAAAAATAATTTCCAAATCCAAACTACAAATTAGCACTTGACAGTTATAATTTCTAACAAAATATTTTATATGAGTCTTGAATAAAATATAACTCAAATCAACTAACAAAATAACCAAATTCAAATAACAAACTAGAAGCTTAAAGAAACAGGTATGAGTTTCATATCGTGCAGGTATTGATGAAATGGGTATGGGACGGACAGAACCCATACTCAGACTCATTTTAGCAATACATGTCTGATTCTTATTTTTTCTCATTTTCAATGCCCATACACATATCACTGTGATGGGTTTTGTAGGTTTTAAGCGAGTCCAAGTTTTTAGCCAGCTCTACCTGAGATTGACTTCTTTTAGCACATACAATGGTAGCTCACTCAGTTAGGCTTATTACTTCAACATTAGCTTCTGAGCTAATTGTTTGGCTTACAAACCTTCCATCCCCAATGAAAGACTTGGACTACTCCCAATGGTGAGCTAGTTTTTTAGCTCATTAGTGGGGGCCTACCACTGCCACATCAACTTTCTCTCCAACTTTTTGCCTCACAATCCTCACTCTATCAAATGGAAGGCTCACTGTTTTGGTTCATCAAATAAAATAATACTTATGAACCCCACACCTAACCGTATTTAATCGTTTTAGTTTTTTTTATTTTGGTTGGTTATTTGACTTTGTTATTTTTGGGAAAAATAATTTGGAAATAATAATTTGGTAACGCAACTAATTAGAGGGTCATAATTTTTTAAAAAAAAACCACAAGAGTTTCAATAAAAAAAGTTGACACATGCTTGAATATAGAAATTACAAGAGTTCGATAACAAATAAAAAGATACATTGGTTAATATTAGACGAAATAAAAATTACAATACGTGAAGAATTACAAAATAATGGGGAAGAAGAGATCATTAACTTATATATTTGATGAATAGAATACATTTTCATTTTAACAACATAAATTACTAAAATCTAATAGAAAAAAATTACAAGTACAAAATAATGGAAAAGAAGAGAAATAAGAAATTTATTTATGTTCCCACATTGATGGAGTAGAAGATGGTTAACCGGTTATAACACTGTCATTGCATAAATATGGGTTCTGTTGGATGGTGGAAATGGGAAGTCCCACATCGCCAATTTGAGTAAATTTTCAAACTTGATAGCCTTATAAAAAAGCAGGCAAAGCAAGTAAAGAGAAAATTCCAAGCTGTGGGCCTGTAATTAAAATTGGGCTTTGTAAAAGAGCTCAAGGTCTCGGTACATTTTTACTCTCTAACAAAGCATTTCTAGTAAAAAAAAAAAAATAACTCAACCCCTGAAACAATGTCGTTTCGGGGGGAAAACGACAAAGAAAAGGGGGGCCGCCAGCGGCTCGATGAGCCGTAAAGCTGGGGCCGACTGCGCCCAGGCCGCGGGCAGCCTCGTGGCTCGCCCCACCTTTTTTCTCCTTGCAAGGCGTCCGCTGGGGATGCTGTTATAATTTTGACTCGCCACATAAGGGGTGTTTGATAAGAACAACTGCCTGGGCAAAAATAGATGTTTGGAAAGATTTTAGTTATTTTGACTAAGTCACATAGCCAAAAGATATTTGGTAAATAGCTACTTACAATACCTGCATAGCTCCAAAAATCTCTTTTTGAAAAAAGTTATTCTCATTAGTCTTTTAGTAATAGTTTTTTGTAGAAATGATATAATTGTCCATAATTTTGAAAAAGCTACACCGCATGTCACTAAAAAGTAATTTATAGATAAATGAAGAAATGAAATTTTATCAATATATTTTTAGAAACAGCTAGTTTTACCAAACGTTTTTTTAAAAACAACTAATTCAAATAGTTAATAGCTAATAACTAAAAATTGTTTGCCAAACGTACCATAAAATGATGCACATGAATCACACCACTAAACATATTTAACTAATTTTATTATTTCATTTTTAAATTGTTTCTGTGAATAAACTATGAAAAAAATTTAAAAATCTTGTAAAAAAATGAAATAATTGATTTATAATGATGAAATTAAAAAAAGATCATTAATGTAATAATAAAATTTAGCTAACGTCATTAATTAATCTCAACCAAACCAAAAATCAGGGTTGCTTTATAAGTAAACACTTCATCCTTACAATTTATACGCTAAAGATTCAAACTTTGCAAATTCTCCACCATAGTTTTTGAAGTCTTTTGGTATTGGAGCCTCAATTAGATTTAAATTTTTTTTTTAGGTAGGTGATGGAGATGTGGGTGTTGGTTGTTGAGTTGAAAAAGTTGTCATTTTCACATGTTTTGAGTTATTATTTATATAGAGTATGGTTCATTTTGACGCATCATGGTGCATACATTTGGTTGCTATGAATTCTTTCTTTAAAGAATTGACCTTAACTTACCCTGATGTTATGTTTCTCAGTGCTGATGTTGATGATGTGAAGGTAAAATCTTCCTCTCAAGCTGCCCTCAAATAGTGATTATATATAGAAAGTTGAGAACTTAATTTCACAATACATGGAGTTATTAGGCTCATGATTCTGCATACAGCTAGAAATTTCAACATTTAGAAAGAATGTTATTTCAATTTGCTACAACTTCATTACTTTATGCCTTTCCAAACTTGTTGATCAATTGTTTCATCTGCAAAAGCAAGAGTAAATGTTGGTAATTTAAGTCAGATGAAAGTTTGTTGGTTTGTGTGTCTAAATACTCTGCATCAATAAGAGTATATGTTTAGTCTAAACATATGGGGAAAGATGCAAGGCATGTGTTACTTGCACTTAAATCTACAAATTCCTTTCTTTAGTATAGACATCATTAGAAGCTTGAATGTGTTGCAACAATTTGTAACAAAAAACATGCGTTTAACAACCCAATAGTAAATCATTTAATCAAAAATGGTCTGTTAAAGTAGTAAATCGTTTATAGAGATTTGAAGACATGCATGGTAGCTATCAACATGTTATGGACAGAAACATTTAAGATATAATATGGTGCTATGCATGGAAAATGTGGCTGGACTTTGTGATGGTTTGATAGAGTCTGACTGATGAATACCAGTTAAAAGATATTTCATAATACATTTTTTTTCTTTGATACGAAAAATGAGTATTACTTGGTACTGACAATGTTGTGGTGCTGGGGATTGGAGAAACAATGCCGCAAAAATTAGGAGCAGAAAGGCGGGGTTGGGGGGAGATGATAAAGATGAATGTGGATTAGGAACATTGCTCGGAGATCCAACATCTTGGGGTTAATCGTTGCATCTCCTGAAAGTTCTATAGAGTCCACTGGCCACCATTAATGGTTGTGGTGGCAACATAGAAATGCTTGACACAAGATACCATAAAAGAAAAATAATAGACTGGAGTTGTTTTTTAGGGCTTGTTAATCCAATTATGAGTCCTATTAGGTGTTTTTATTACAAGATTATCCCGATGCTACTTTGTTCTTATAACATCACCAGCCCTTTAAATGCCATTTTTCAGTGGTTAAATGTCTGTTCATTAAAAACTACAACACCACCACCTCCTAGTGTGGGTCCCCTTTTATGGGGTCTGCGGAGATCCAGATGTAAGCAACCTTACCTCTACTGACATCCCTACCCGTAGAAAGGCTGATTTCAAGAGACGCACAAAATAAGATTTTGTGATAACATTTTATAGAAGAAGGATTTTGTGAAACCATTTTAATGGACAAAAACTAAGGATAAGCAGTCGGTAATAAACTAAGAAGTACAAATAAATCAGGTGGCAGTAATTAAGTAAACATAAGTACAGCATAGTAGAAGAAGGTACTTTACCTTAACAACTAGAGGTATGTAAACAATATTTCTTCCCAAATGCATGTACTACCTGCCTACAAACACGACATGCGATGAAAAAAACAAACCTACCCTACTGCAATTGAGAGATAACTACGAGAGTAACACTCTGTGATCTAAGATCTTAATCCTATTCGGCCATAGTCTCCTATCATGAACTATGTCATCCGACAATCCTACAACTTTCAAGTACTCTCTAATCACCTCGTCTAAACTCTTCTTTGGTCATCCCCTCCCTCTTTTACCTTCGTGGATGTTAATCTTCTTACATCCCCTCACTAGAACGTCCACACTCCTTCTTTTCACATGGCCAAACTATCTGAGTCTAGTTTCTCTCATTCTATCCTCGATGGGAGCCACTTTAACTAAGTCTCTAATTACCTCATTACTAATTCTATCTATTTTTGTATATCCACACAACCATATAATTACCCTCATCTCTGCTACCATTAACCGTTAAACCTGTGTCTTTTTTGTAGGCCAACACTCCGAACATATAACACAGTAGGTCTAACTACCATACGATAAACTTTGCTTTTTAACCCTACAGACATTCTCTTATCACATAGCACCCCTGAAGCATGCTTTCATTTTTGCCAACCCACTTTTATGCGCTGGTTAATATCTTCATCAATGTCCCCTTTCTGTTGAACGATCGAACCTAAATATTTAAACTTCTCGACCTTTGCTATCGTTATCCCATCAATGATGGCCTTTCCCCTTGTATCTTCCCTTCCACTGAAATAGGAATGTAGGTATTTAGTGTTCATCTTCTTACTCTAAAGGTTCTAGACTCTAATGTATGTCTCCTTCGCTCCAACTTGTTATTAACTCCCTCTCTGACCTCATCAATCAGAATAATGTCATCTGTGAATAAAATAAACCATTGTAACTTATCTTGAATCCTTTTGTAAGTTCATCTATAACTATAGTGAAAAGAAAATAGCTTAAAATGGAACCCTGATGTAGGCTTATACCAACGTAGAAGTCATTGGTAACCCCTCCTGGTGTCCTAATACTCGTCCTACCTCCCTTGTATATATCCTTAATAACTCGAACATACACAGATAACACTCATTTATTTTCCAAGCATCTCTATAACGCTTCACGCGGAACTCTATCATACGCTCTTTTAAGGTCGAATACCATATGAAGATCTATCTTTCTATCTCTGTACAATTCCATGAGTCTTTTAAGTAGGCACATTGCCTATGTGGTTAACCTACCAGGCATAAAACTAAATTGGTTCTCTCATATCAAAATTTCCTTTCACAACCTTCTCTCAATCGCCCTCTCCCATAACTTTACAGTGTGACTGAGCAACTTTATACCCCTATAATTATTACAATTCTGAATATCCCCTTTGTTTTTATACAGTAGGATGACTATACTAAACTCCATTCTCTTGGCATCTTAGCAGTCTCAAAAATAACATTGAAAAGATCTATTAGCCACTTTAATCCCACTTCGTCCAAACACTTCCACACTTTCACTGGTATCTGATCTGGTCCCTCTATCTTCCAAGTGGTCGTCTTCTTTAGGGTCTCTTTAATCTCATTCTTACTGATAGGTTCATGCAATCGAGGATCAAGATGACTCTTATTACTCTTTCTTTCCCTTCTTCAAAAATATTCCATCACTTCACTGTTGAAGAGTTTGGAAAAGTACTTTTACCATCTCTCCTTGATTTCTGCATCCTTAGACAGTACTTTACCATTTTCATCTTTGACGCATCTCACTACACCCAAATCCCTTGTTCTTCTTTCCCTAGCTCTCGTCAGTGTAAAGACTTCCTTCTCACCTTCCTTGGTCTCTAGAATTTGATATAACCTATTCATTAAAAACTAGTATGGTTAAAACAAAAATATATGGATTTTAGGCTTTATCCATTGGAATGTTATCTTTCCCTAGTATTCATTTTAGATGGAGCCTGTTGACTATGAAGTTAGTGCCTTATGTTACCAGGATGGGCTATGACCTAGGTGTCTGACTTTCAATTTTCGAGGTTTATACATACTTTGGTCTAGACTTAAAAATGAAGTATCCAATATTTGATTAGCATTAGTGCCCAATTGTTTGGAACAAGTAATTAGTTGAAATGGGAGTCCCAAGTGTTATTTACCCAATACCCTAAGAAAACATTGATTAACTCCCTAAGAGAACATTGAGTGAGTTTTCAGCATAAGAAACATTTCTTCATGTTGTCTTCTTCTTCTTTATGTTTAGGAGGTGGATTCAAACATGGAAGTGAAGGCTATGCAACCTTTGTTTTGATGAATAAAGATGGCACTCCTATTGACAAGCTAGTAGTAGCAAACCATAAAGAGATATGGAAGAGGGTAGACATTTTTAATCAATCAAGCTGTGAATATGCAGTCTAATGCCATCTATTAGCCAGCCTTGTGTCCAATGGTGAACATTCCTCTATGTCTAAGTTGTCGATTGTAGATATTTGTAAGTTGTATACTTATATGTCTTTGTGAACCTTTTCTGGTGAGATAATTGTGATCATTTGTGAATTAGAACAACAATGAGTGTATGTTTGACTGCTTGTGAATGACCACGTGAAAGTAAGTTATGGGTATGGTTTCTAATGTTGGATAGGACTATTTGACATAAGGGTTCAGAGAGTACAACTTATAATAATTGTCGTTGCCGGGAGCACTCATATTACCTTGTGATCATTGATGAATGATTATGTTGGGTTTTGTAGCCCAAATTCCATTTTGCAATCCACCATGGAGCACCAGAGGTCTTGGCCAAGTTACGCGGCTAAATGCACTCCATCTAAGGCCTTCCAGTGGCCTTCACGAATGGTCCGTGGGCCAAACCACGCTCCTTGGTGAGCGCTGCGTCTGTTTCTATTAGGGTTTGCTCAATCTTGACTCTTTGATCTCTTTATAAGGGGTGTAGCCTTAGGCTCTAAGAGACACACACCACACGAACATCGCTCAGAGTGAATTTATAATCACTAGTTGATCTCCTGTTATGACACATCGCTCTGAGGTCAATTCTATACTCTTTCATCACTGCATTGGATTTTTCACTCGTCACCGTCCATGGTTTTTCCCGTTTAGGATTTTCCACGTAAATCTTGGTGTTTGTTCTCTTTATTTTGCTATTATCGTATTTTGTGATTCCTTGTTGTTTTTACTCAAATCCTAACCAATCCTAACAAGTGGTATGCCCGATTATAGAATGGCAACAGTTACAAAAATCGATAGTGGGAGGAGCTTAATGAAAAGGCTCTCTCGATGATTCAATTGTGCTTGACAACTAATGTTCTCCATGAAGTTCTACATAAGACCACCACGACAGATTTCTGGCTTTGATTATAAGTGTTATATATGACCAAGAGCCTACCAAACAAGATTCATCTAAAGGAACATATGTACAGGTTTTCCATGGCAGAAGGTAATCCCATCCAAAACCACCTTGACGAGTTTAATTCTATTGTTTTTCATCTGGAAAGTCTGAATGTGAAAATCAAGGATGAGAAGAAAGTGATATTATTGGTTGTCTCATTGTCTGCCTCTTATAAACATCTTAAAGATATTCTATTATATAGTAGCAATGACACTTTGTCATTTGAGGATGTCACGGCCAATTTGTTGTCCAAACAAAATTTGACCTTGAAGTTCGTACTGAAAAAGGTGATGGCTTATCAGTGAGGGATGAATCCTTTGATAAAGGGAACACTTCTAAATCAAAGTTTGAGATGCATAAGTCCAACAAATCCTGTCATTATTATAGAAAGTCAGAGAATGCAATTTCCAAGTATTTTAAGTTTAAAAACAAGAGGGAGAATGAAGAAGATAATTCGAATTCACACTCTCACAAACCTGCTAAAGCCACCTTTATTGAATCTGATTCTGATGGTAACATTTCGTTTGCTGCCTCTACTGGAAGGGGAGTGTTACTAATTGGATTCTTGATTCTAGATATACCTATCATATGTGTCCTTATAAGGACTAGTTTTCAACATATGATTCAGTTGACTCAGCTATTGTTCACATGGGCAACAATGCCCAATATAATATTGCTAGAATCGGTATTATTAAAATCAAGATCCATGACAGTGTTGTCAGGATTTTATCGAATATTCGTCATTTTCTTGTCTTGAAGCGTAACCTCATTTTTTTTATGCACCCTTGAATCTAAGGGTGCAAATATTCAGCTGAAAATAGAGTTCTAAAGGCTTTTAAGGGAACTCAGATTTTGTTAAAGGATTTAAGGCACGGAAGCCTCTATGTTCTGCAAGGATTTGCTATGACAGACTACATGAGGGATAAAAGTCCATGCAAGTCACTATCAGTGCTAAGTTCAGGTATCCCTTGAGCTCAACTGGAATTCGATTCACTTAGTACCTTTCGAGGTCCGCCTTGGGCCTCCACCCTTCGGGGTTCTTTGATAGTGTTCTTTGCTCGTGCTGATGAATTTGGTCCAAGGTGGAGATTTTTGGGTTTTGTGGCTCAAATTCCATTCTCTAGTCCACCACAGAGCACAAGAGGTCTTGGCAACATTCTGTGGCCAAACGCGCTCTAGCTGCAGCATTCTAGTGGCCTCCACAGACTCTCCGTGGGCCAGACAATCGTCTATGGTGAGCGCAACGTCTGTTTCTGCTAGGGTTTTCTCGATCTCAACCCTTTGATCTCTTTATAAGGGGCCTAACCTTAGGATTCAAGAGACACACAAAACACAAGCATAATTCGAGCATCTAGAAGGTTGTTCTTATATTTGATCAGCCAATAGTTCCACTATTCTTGTTTTTGAGGGAGAGCGTTCTGCGTGAATTTATAACAACTAGTTGATGTCTTCTTAAGGCACATTGCTCTGAGATCAATTCTGTACTCTCCCATCACCATAGTGAATTTTTTGCTCATCACCACCCGTGGTTTTTCCCGTTTAGGGTTTTCCATGTAAATCTTGGTATTTTTTCTTTTTATCTTGTTATTATCGTATTTTATGATTCCTTATTGTTTTCACTGAAATCCTAACTGATCCTAACATATTCTACTTACGATCATTTCACCACTGACCATTATGTTTGAGAACTAAAATTGATTAATATAGTGTAAAAGAGGTATCAAATCTTGATCTATGTTGCATTGCATGATCAAGGTGATCTAAAACCTTGTTAATTATGAAGCAAGCGAAACAATGTTTCATTCTCTACAGCATTGGAGCTTTAATCAAGATAACATTTTCTTCAGACTTAGCACTTGGTAGTAGATTTCTTAAGGATCCCTGTTTTCCTTGGAATTTTATTGTGCTAAATTTTAGTGTAAAACTAATTGTACTGCAAGCTTTTGGTGTATAAGATACCAGAGATTAGCAAATACCGATTGTTTCCATTGGGATTGCTACCAAATTAGGTAACTCACTATCTACGCTCCTAGCAAAACATTAGCTCACAATGAAATAACTATCTAATAGAATGAAGTAATTACCCAAACTAAACGACCTAATCATTACTGCCTACCAACTACATTACATAAATCTTCCAGCCAGTAAACTTTAGTCACCATAGCATCATGCAACTTGAAATAAATGAAGGATAGACAAGCTTACCCTTAAGATGAAGATCAGTCTAGAAATTGGATAATAGATTGTTACCATTAAGTTCTTAAATAACAAGAATTCAAATAGTGTAGCATCCAAAAATGGAGTTCTGAAAATATCAGCAATCTTCTGAAAGTAACTAAAGAAAAAAAAGAGGATGCATTAAAAAAATAAAATCTTATTCAAATCAAGCGATTAAGCCTAAAAAAGCCAAACAAGATGACTAGATCTGAGAAATGAATTGTTTAGTTTGAGTCAGATTGATTTTAATATGTTGATGTTCAAATTAATAGATTTCAATTTGAGTTTGTTTTTGGTTCGACTGAATTTTGTTTCAGATTAATTTTGAGTCGACACGAAGATGGGACATGGGCTATGTGTAAACTCCAAAATTGACCCGATCCTTCCATATCAAATTGTGATGCATTCCTCCCTTCCCTCTGAAGTGGATATATGTTAAGTGAGTTTATTTTTACTAGGGTTGTTTAGTTAACCTCCACATCTTGTATTGTGGAGAAAGGGTGTTTTGAATTACAAATTGAGGGAGGAGTTATATCTATTTGTGTGATCTACATACTCTTGAACTAGGTATATAAAACACCCTGTAGTGGAAATACGTTTAATTGTGAGTAGAGTTGAAAAAGTATGACCCAACACGGTAACTCAATCCGAACCTGACCTGAAGTTACTGAGAGAAATCCAAACCCGACACGAACCAAGCCAATTTCGACCCGAAGTCGATAAGATTTGACCGTTTAACTTGAAAACATGTTATTTTTTAATTTTGAGTAGATCTAAACTATTTGCAAGGCTGACATAAAATTGACCCGTTATTAAATGGGTCAACCTGAACCGACCTGTTACCCAACTCTAATTTTAAGTCCCCTTCTCCCATAAGTGATCACGATGATGATTGCTCCATTATGATCCTAAAGAAGGCTTATAAGTCGGTTAATGTGGGAAGAGGACTCAAGAATAGTAGGACAAATTCAGTTTTTCTAATGGCAGTCTTCTCCAAGGGATTCAAGGGTTTCTACTAGAGGGGATGCAACATGTTAAGGTTCATGGTTTTTCTCAAAATAGCCAACTCTTGAAAATGACGTTGGATAAGGAAATGAAAATGAAGTTGGATTAGGAAAAGATGATAAAATCCTTTTTCTCGTTAGATGACACATCTACCAAGGAAATTTGTGTGAAGTTAGATAAGCTCCAATGATCAGGTGGTATCAAACTAAACATGGCCAGACAAATCCGGAGTTATGAGTTAGCGGAGATAAAATTAGCAGAAGAAATTGTTTTTGTTTTTTCTCACATCTTTCAACTTCTCATGTATCTTGGTTACAATCAAGGCGTAGTTTCCTAAGTTTTTTTTTTTTTTTTGGGGTATGGGCGTGTTATTCCGGATGTAACTCATAAGTGTTGTTACTTTGTTTAGTTGAATTGTCGAATTTCATAGTGATTTGATTTATATCTTTACCGTCTTTGACAAATAATTGTATATATAAGAACTCGTGCATCAACAAGCTCACGAGCCAGTATCAATGCCCAAGCAAGTCGACCATGACTCTCAAGGAGTGCAATGAAGCAAGCAAACGCGGTTCGGCCCTTGGCTGCGGGGGCCAAGCCGCTTGCGTGAGGCATTTTTTGGCAATGGGGACATAAGAAGTCTTATGGAAACTAGATCTGCACAATCAGTCGCAGATGGAGGAAGAGATAAAGGGAGGTGAGAGAAAGGAGAAGAAGAAGCAGAGAGAGGGAAAGAGAAGGAAAAAACAAAGCAGATTGGAGGGGTTGGAAGGGATGAGAGAGAAAGGGGTGAGAGAGAGGGAGGGGTATTTTTATGACATTAATTATATTTTTATTACTGTGTTAACTATCTTTTTTTATTTTGTCATTATTTAATTTTTCACAAAATTTATAAATTATTTTTATTAGTTATTCACACAAATAATAAAAAACCAAAAGAGTAATTAATTAAATCTGTTTAGAGGTGAGATCCATGAATATTACTTTATGTGATGAGTTAAAGTTGTGAGTCTTGCATTAGAGTGGGGAAGGCTTATCAGCCAAAATTTTGGCTCAATAGCTAATGTAGAAGTAGTAGGCCCCATTAGTGAGCCAAAATTTTTGCTCAGCATTGCATGTACTATAAATGAAGTCAATATTAGATTTTGGAGCTATTATACCAAATTCTTCTTCCCACACTACATTTATCACTCTATCCACTCAATTTCTCAAATCTACTCACTCGAAATTGTTGATTTGGAGCCCGAGGCCATAACTGAAGCCAAAATTTACCTTTACAAACAGTGAGTTGAGTTGGCACAATAGTTACGAATAGAGAAAATCCAATGAGGCAAAGCCTAACCAAATTTTAAGCGTAAAGCAACAACAGAAAAATTTTGAGATTTTTTTCGTAGTTGATCTATGGAATTTTCTATTTCGAAGTTAGTACACCTTTAAATTTCATCTTTTGTTTGTGATCTCAGTTGAAAATTGAAATTGATGCTTAGATTATAAGAAAAAGGGATTAGTAGTTTGTATGACATCATAAGGGAAAAAAAAAAAAAAAGTAGAGGCTGTCAAAGAAGTTACATGGGTGAAGACCAATAGAGGTGCTTTAGTTCTTAAAGTTGAAATGAAGTGGAGATATCAGTGTTAAAAAGTTATGCTCATTGTCACTGTAACAGTACCAATATATTGAGAAATAAAGCATGCCATATTGTGGACATAGAATTTTTGAGAATTTTACTATCTAACTTGAGTTCTTTCATCATGAATTATGTTGAAATGAAGCAAGTAAAGTTTTTAATTGAAATTTAAGACTTAATTGAATCTTGACAATTGACATTTGAAGTAAGCAAACCAGCAAAGTAAACTCATTATCTAGAGACTGAAGAGTCGCCCACCACCAGGCACCGAGGTTTTGTTTGGTTCCCGCAGAGTTCCAGTCACTAAAGCACAAAGAAGAGAGCAAAACCCCTGAGGCTAGAGGCCCTGAGCTCGATAGCTCGTGCACCATTGCTTGAGAGTGAGAGAGTAGGGAGGAAGATTTAGACTCAAACTCAAGGCAAGCATAAAGAAAATAGAAAGACAGATCGATACCTAATGCCGACGGTGCCGAAGGCGTCAGAATTGGACAGCAGAGAGGAGTGAGTCGAGGGGAGGGAGTGCGGAGGGGGTAGACATGTCAATTCAGGTGAGTGGGTTAAATACGAGTTAGGTATAGTCGATTTTGTTAAATACGAGTCGGATGCATTTCGGGTTTGGGTAAAATATGGGCGGGTGCATTTCAGTTTTACAGGTTTCAGGTCAACCCAATGGGTTTAGAACACCTTTTTAGTAAATTTTTTCTTTTTTTATCAAAATCAAAATATTAACATGTTTATTACTTAAAATTATCTGTATTTGATGAACAAGCACTGTGACTATAATTTCTTAAAAGAGAATAAAAAATATTCAAACTTTTCAATATGATATATGAACATCATGTATAGGTGGACAGTGAGTCATGTTTGGATGGGTTGATCCATATATTAAAATATTAATAATGAGTCAAATCATTCATGAGTTGGTTCTTCTAAAGCATGTTAATAAGTCGAAGCGATTCGAACTGTTAATAACCCATTTAACAATTAGATATTTTGTTAATTAACTTATCATTACCCAATCAGGTATGCATTATTAGTGGGTCGATCCTAACATGAACACAAGTTGGTCCATCCAAGCATTGACATTAAGTTTGAGACCAATTATAAGGAAACCAAACGAAAGAATATTATAGACGCGCAAGGTATTACAATTATCTTTAAATTATGACATCAAAATTTTAGATTATTACAGAGTAATATTATTTAAAACGCGATGCTACGTATTCATTTCACTAGGAATATAATAGTATGACTTGCACTTTTTTATTACTTGTCTTATTCTAAATCTATTTTCTTAAGACTAGATAGTTACTTCATACCTATTTTCTAAAATTCTTTCATATATAAGTTGTGTATAACGTAATTTTATGGGAATGAATTTGGGAAAGAACAGGTACCATCATCTAATTTGTGACAGGATGCAATAATTATATAACGTCTTTCTAAATGATTCATTACAATAAAAAACTATTATTGTTAAGAGCGCAAAATTAAAGAAAAATACATAATAAGGATATAATATTCGGGTTGAACGGGAAGGTTTAGGTCGGATTTGTGAAAATAATTTACGGATTTTTCAGGTTTAGTTTATTTTGGGTTCAGGTTGAGAACATCGCATTTAAAACCCAAAATTTTCGAGTAGGTTTGGGTCAGATTAGTTTTTGCCAGGTCTAGGAGGGAGTGTCGCACTGGCTTAGGCTAGACTGGGCTGGGATGGGAAGCTAGGATTTGTGAGTGAAGTTAGACGTGTAAGCGAAATCTGGGAAGAAAAAGCCAAGGGTTTTTATAGGAATCGGGATAATCCCAGTCCGATCGCGGGTTGGTCCATTTGTCGGAGATAGTCAGGTCAACTGGGTTTTCCCGGTTCGATGGCCAGACCAATTCTAGGCATTCTCCGGACCATTCCCCTGACTAGTTTCCGGTCCAACCGGCCAGTCCAGTCCAATTTTTCTAACATTGCTTATAACAGATTAGCAAGTCTAGAATCCATTGAAGAAAATGTGAAGCCTATGGATATTTTCTTAAGGCTGTATTTCCAAGAAACAACAATTTATATGGAAAGACAAACACTCAATATTAATCAAGTTAGGTATTGTGGAGTTTTTTTTTTTTTGATGGTAAAGATCATATCCACATACTTCGAATTCACTTTGTAACTGCTAGACAAACACATTGTTGACTAATCAAATCGTCCCTTTTTTCTTTTAAAAAAAGGCAAAATGGCAAAGGGAAAATTTTCCTTTTTTAAAAGAAGAAGTAAGGACAAGGACAATAGGGAAACCAACCAAATCTATTAACAAGAAATGTAGCTTTGTCCCCTTAATTAAGGCATGTTAGAACAAAGTAGGAAATTGAAAAAAGGAAAAGAAAATAATTAACAACCACTTCTCTGCCTACTTCTACAAATCAAATCAAATATGATAGACCGTATAAGCATGCATTGTAGGAACAACTTTTATACAATTAATAAAAAATATCCCACAGAAAAGGTGATTGTGATACCACAAGTTAAGAAAAAAGTATGGATTTTTGGTTTCAACCAATGCTAAGACGAGCATCAATTGATTTGATAGCCCTCAAGTGATGAGGTACTTCTACCTAACAGGCTTTGAATCTTCCAGCAAATTAAAGAGAGCACAATGACTCATTCACGGATGAAAACTTGGGTGAGAGGTTCACGAACATTAAATTCTTTGAGTCTTCCCTAAGGCAAGGCTGATGGCATAATGCAAAATAGGTCAAAAAGTTGGATTGATCCAACAGCATTAGATGCAAGTTGCTCACGCAGCATATGGGGGGCATCACAATTGTCAAAAACCTAATTTGATCCAAGCACATCAAATGCAAGTTAGTAATCATAGCATATGCGAGACATGAAGGTAATAAAACTATGATATCGAAACAAAGGACTGATTGTGGATCCTGTTAGAACCAGATCAACGGACATCAAGATACTTGCACTTATACCTCTTCAAGCAAGTAGAAAAATAACATATTAATCATGGAAGAATCGAGGATGTTTATGAAAAATACATCTTCATATATGAAGCCATGAAAACAGTCACAGCTCAACTTAGCATCACTCCATAATCCAAGCATGCATATTCGCACTTGAAGAAGATACGTGAGCTTCAAGTTCCTAAAAGGAACATGGCTTTGTTTCTTTGCCAGCACAAATATGACATCCACAGGGCAAGATAAACTCTTGTTGTCAAATTAATTCTTAACTTGGTTGAAAATTGTGGAGTACATAGGAAATTTTATAACAAGTGAAATGCAAGTTGAACACCCCATGAGAATACCTAAGTCTCCGATAGTGGATCCCTATTGACCCACTTTTTGAGAGCCACTCACTACTTGCAACATCAATGAATTTAAGACATCGTGTTTTTTAGTGGTCCAGAACAAAGCAATTCCATGAGCACAATACATGCCTGGTAGAATGAGTAGTGACAGAAGTACAGGATCCACATGAATGCGTACCTCATTTACAGCATATATTCGTAAAGTAAACATAAATTGTCTTCTAGGTGATTGCTCGTTCCTTTATATCTTGTTTACAGACATAAGGAGTTACAAAGTGAAGCCCTTGTTATAAGTACTCCTTCCAAAATATGGCATTTTAAAAATCAACATCTAAAGGTCTTACAATTTTAGCGCTTTAATTGTGAACTCTATTAAGAATTTAACTCATCCATTTGAAAAAAGAAAAATGAAGTGCACTACCGTACTCTATAGTGTCCTTTTGATCACATCTACAGGTTGTTGTTACCAGTTAAACCTGATGGCTAAGTGATGATAAAGAAACTAATCATATGATGCAAACTAGCTCAATTAGTTTGGGAGATTTTCAAAGACAAGGGTTTATAAGTAGACAATGAATAACATAAGGTAATAAGAGATAGAGTCCTTTCTATAGTACCAAAAAGTGTGTTCTACAAAAAATCCATCTTTCAACTAAAGAATAAATATGTACGTGAAATGTTGGAAGGATATTTAAACATAACATATTGTGAATTTGATGTAGGAGAAGTAAATCTTATCAATTGGCAAAATACCTTTAAGCATAGCAATGATAAGAAAAACAAGTATATCCATGTTGGAAGTGTTCGAGTTTAGATTACCTTTATAATATTGTGACAAAGATATCGGCATTTATACTTTGGTCTATGATATTAGGCACCCGATTTAATAATCAAATTATCATAGAAATCAAGACCAATTTGTATAATGATTCATCAAGATTCAATTACCTAGATATTATATGAGCCTAAAAGATGAGTTTGTTAAGAATTTCATTTCTTTTAATATAAAAACAATTGGGATAGATATGAAGATAGAAGGTTACCCACTAATGATATTTTAAAAAATAATCTATGGATTAAATAATATTATAGATCCAAAGACTACGACAAATACAATAGGATTAGAAAAGCTTGAAAGTCCAACTCTTGTGCAGAAAATCCAACATACAAGATCTAATTCGTAGGAGATAAAAATTAATAGATCTTGGATAACTAACTTTGTCGACCCTACAAAAGCAATAGAAAAAATGTAGTTAAAAATGTGGGTTTTTGGATGCCATTAATCCCAAGTTTGGGGTCATTGGAGGGTAATTATATGAACTGAAGAATTGGACGCCAATGATCCTAGCTTTGACCATATTTATTTTCCTTGCACCACCACTGAGTGCATCTCGGTTGCCTGCTGACGTGGGCAGTGGCGCTGTATTACGTGGACGGTGGATAGCAAACTGAGCACCTTTTTTCCACTTAAACAGATTTTATTTTTAAAAAAAGGCCAACATCAAAATTCCTTTAGAAAATTATCGCGCGCTCTCCCAATCGCCCATTTTCTAACCTTAAAACCTCCATTATTGCTAAAGAAACCCTAAATTGAAAGGGGGAAAGGTGATTGTGAAAGTCGAAGACTATAACTAGGCATAAGAGAAGTGGAGATCGCATGATTGGCAACCCCTAGGGAAAGAACAAGGAAATTAGGGCAAGAACAAGCGAAGTCCAATGAAAATGGCCGGTAAAGGTGCTGTTGAAGGTAAGAATTTCATAAACCCTAATATTTGTACTCAAATTAGTTCAGCAAATTGGACAATGAGGTGATGTTTATGCTTGATTTTGCTTTGTTTATGCTTAGAATACCCTACACTAGGTGAAGATGAAATCTTTCTTGAGATTCCCTATGGGGAAGTATTTGAAAAGGAGGAAGGGGTAATTTGGAATAAAAATGGGGTGATTGTGGTATTATCTAGTCAGTGGATGTAGATTAGTTGTCATATTTTGAAGTTAAAGGGTATATAGACGCTATTGGTTTTTCAAATGTCCAGGAGTTTTACTATTTGAATTCATGGTTGAGTATGAAAGATGGATTAAGGTCACTGAAGAGTAATTTTAATGCATTGTACATGACTGTTATTGTTAGGGAAGGAGGGAAAATCAGTGTTTACATTGTGTATCCTATTGATGAACCACAAATCATTCCACCAGCCCTACCTAGTTAGTACTGATGTAAATGTAGCATGTGGCCATGAAGAGGTTAACCATCTTGATATGAAAAAAGTAAAGCATGTGGCCACTAAGAAAGTGAGGAGTCCCAAAGGTAAGGGTATGAGTTCTCCGTCAAAAAGTGGTAGTCTAAATCAAAAGAGTCAAACTCCTTCAAGAGAAAAACACCCTTATTCCATGGTCCGCACTTCAACTGCCTCAACCCCATTGGAAAATACACCTCATTCAGTTGCCAATACCGGAAGCCCAAGAAAGAAGGCACAGCCTGTTAGTGGCAGATCCACAACGCTTAAAAAAAATGGCTGAATCATGTTGTGGCAAATCCATAACTCCTAAAAAGATAGCCTATTCTGTTAGCGGAAAATCTACAACCCCCAAAAAAGATGACCGCTCCAACTAGTAGCAAAACCATAACCCCAAAAAAGAAGGCCCTATCGGTTAGAGGTAAGTCCACAACATCAAAAAGAAGGCCCCCCTTCCTACTAGCAAATGTATATCACTAAAAAAGAAGGCCCTATGCAAAGCTGTGGACAAATCCCCTGTAGCTGATCCAGCTTAAGAGAAGTTTGCTCATGACTTTGAACATGTTAAGCTAGATTCTCCAATTCCATGGCATGAAGTTGTCGGTAGGGATGCAAACTTAGATTTTTCTGCTGGAAGTGAATATCAACCTGAATCTGATGAGTTGGAGTTTGCCAACAATAATGAGGCAGTAATTTCAAATCTTAAGAGGAATAGGAGGTGTGATAAGCTATCTAGTTCAAAAGGCAAAACTGTAAATTGTGACGCATTTCAAGAGACTGAAGATAAAATAGATGAAGATGAGATAGAAGGTGTTGGAGACATTGACACTAGTGATGATGAATGGGAAGTAGCCAAGAACAAGTTGGTAGAGTTCAACAAGCAAAGAGAGGTTGAGGCAGAAGTAGGATCAGCTAGTTAGGACGTTAAAGCCCCTCTGGAAGACAACAGGCAACTAAATAGTGACTATGAAGATTCAGAGGCTGACCTTGACACGCAAATGATATTGATGAAGAAGACAACAGGCTACTCAGTAGAAGAAATGAACAAAAGAGGCTCAAGGTGGATTAACACACAGACTTTAAAAAGCTACAGTGGGATATTGGAATGACATTTGGGACCATGCAAAAATTTAAGCGAGTTGTGATTAAATTTGCATTGACATAAGGATTTGACCTAACATTCACAGTCTTAGATAGAGATCGGAGAAGGATTGGGGCAGCTTGTAAAACTGGATGCAAGCTTAAACTTTATGCATCTTGGGATAAAGGAGAGCAACTTTTGTAGTTAGAATAGCGGTCAATCATCATATACGTATAAGAGATATTGCAAAAACAGACAGTTGAAGTCATCATGGGCTATACAATAGTATTTGCTTAGGTTTAAGGAAAAACCTCACTGGCTAGCTAAAGAAATAATTCAGGAAGTGCACAAGGACTTTGGAATTGTGCTTAATAAATGGATTGCACATAGAGTAAGAAATGCAGCTCACAAGCTCCTTCATGGATTAATGAGAGACCACTACTGCAAATTAGTGAAATACATTGAAGAGCTACAAAGATCTAAACTAGTGAGCATGTTCATATTACAAATATAAACCCTGAAATTTTCATGGACATCCCAGTGTTTAAGAGGTTTTTCACCTATTTTGATGGGTTGAGAAAGGGTTTTGTAGCAAGCTGTAGACTAGTGTTGTCCATAGATGTTGCTTTCCTTAAGACATTTCTTGGGGGTACTTTACTATCTGTAGTTGGTATTGATGGAAACAATCAAATGTTCCCACTTGCTTGGGGAGTGGAAGAGGGTGAGAATAATGATAGTTGGTCCTGGTTTCTAAACAACATTAAGAATTGCATTGGAGGGTCAAATAGAGCAGGCCGGACAATAGTCTTAGACCAGCACAAGGTGTTGTGCTTAGCTTCCTAGTGTGTTTTATGAACTCATACATATATGCTAACTCATACTGTTGTTGTTTTGTGTCAGGCTATAATTCATGCAGTTGACACTGTTTCTAGAGTGTGAGCACAAAAATTGTGTATGACACATATATGATAACAAGCACAAAAGTCACAAAGGGGAATAATTGAAATTATTATTTTCGAGTGTAGCTGGGGTATATAATGAGGCAGATTACAAGATGGTTGTGAATGACATGAAGCTTGTGTCTATGAAAGCAATTGAAGATTTTATTTCTCAAAATCCTAGGGCTTTTTGCAGGACTTTTATTAAGACAAAGCCAAAGTGCAATGTGGTTGTGAATAATATGGTAGAAACATTTAATGCATATATTGTTCAAGCAAGGGCCAATTATATAATCTATATATTGGAAAGCATCAGGGTTGCTTTGATAAAGAGTGTCATGAAAAGGTCTGCAATGGTAAAAGTAAAAGATGCCATTTGCCAAAGGAATAGCGTGAAGCTAGAGAAGGAAAGGGATGAGATGAGGAATTGCTATCCTATACCATTAGGCAATAGAATCTTCTAGGTTACACACAGAGTTGACACACTAAGAGTAGATATGAATGTTGGGAAGTGTACTTATAAAAAATGGGAAGCAAATGGGATTCCATATTGTTATGCAATTGCATGTGTTGTTTGGATAAAAGAGGATGCTACATCCTTTGTTCATCCTTACTTAAAGAAGGAGCTCTATTCAAAGTCATATGAGGAAGCCATCTTCCCATGTGAAGGTGAGAGCCATTGGCCTCAAATTGACTTCCCTCTAGATCCACCAACTATTCCTATTGGCCCTGGAAAACCAAGAAAGAACAGAAGCAGAGACCCCCATGAAAATCTAAAAAATAAAGGAAGCTCACCAAACATGCGGCATAGATGTCTTGTTTCACTTGCTGTCAACTTGGTCACAATAAAATGTCATGCCCAAAAAAGGGCTAAGCCAGTTAGCCACAACCAAAGAGGAGCAGGGGGAAGCTAAGAAAAAAACCCCAGGGAGCCTTAGCCAGAGCATTTCCTTACTACTTTATATGCACCAAGGGGTAGAGGTAGAAGTTTAGGGAGACTAGAAGGTTGAGGCAGAAGTATAGGGAGGGGCAGAGGAGGAATGGAGGTAACGTAAGTGCACACAATCAAAATTCGCTGTTCAGTTACCCTAATGAATAAGGCAATAGACATCCATTTGAGTCATGTGTTTCTTTATAGTTATCATAGGACATTGCTTCCTTTAGTGCACTAACTTTGGAGATTGATGTAGGGCTAGAAATCGTGCTTAGTCAAGCATCAGTTGGTAGCAACTGTCAGCCACATACAGAAACTGTACCTTGAGAGCTTCCTGTTTAGAAGAAAGTTTTTTTGCTAGTGGTCCCTTTTTGCTAGTGGTCCCTTTTTACTAGTGGTCTCTTTTGGTCAAAAATGAGTCAAACAAAGCTTTTTTGCCAGTGGTCCCTTTTGATAGACATGGTTGATTTTGTACTTGTGATGAACATAAGATGTGTAGTTGGCAGGACCACTCACAACTCCTTTTTTGGAGTCTTGAATATAAAATCTTATTTTGGTATCGTATTTGGCAACTTGATTTATCAATTCATTACTCATGTAAATGATAGCTAGTGGTCCCTTTGTTGTGTGCATTTGGTCGGTATAGTATGCAGTCAACAACAACATTCACAAGATGAAAGATTTAAATTGACATATGATTCCATCGATTGCAAATTGGCATAATACATTTCTTGCCAACTTTATGTCCCATTACCTATTAAACCTATGGACTACATAAACCTAACCATTATAACAGCCATCACTAGAAGTGTCCAACAGAAAAGCATCATATCTTTCCTTGAACTCTTCAACTTAATTACCGGTAGCTTATCTCTTGCCGCCTTCAACTTATCCTCTATTGTTCCCCTTCTTTGCTTTTCTTTTGCAATCTTTATCTTCAAATTTGTGACCTCCTCCCTCAAAATGTCATTAGCTCCCACTCTATTATTATTACATTGGTCGTTCGACTTAAGCTTAGTTAGCTGACAATCCATTCTTTGCATATCAGACACCAACTCCTCTATCCTTTCTTCAAGGATCTTGTTCCTCTCCACCATTGAAAATTCTTCATCTTTGTCCCACTTGAAGAAGCCGCAATCATCATCAACCTGTCCAAATTACCAAAAAATTAAAAACAACAACTTCAAATTACCAAATCTTAATCTACGCATACCGCTTACCCTCTACAAAGGACAACTAAAGAATCTTTTACCTTTGTTAGGATGTCATTTGCAGAGCTAATGAATAGTAAGTAGGTTATGATAGCACTTCACTAAATGCAACTCATCTTGTCTGTTTCTCAAAAAAATTCTACCCTCAGAAGCAGAGGAGCCTACACCTACTGTTAGCACACCAGACATTTGTTTTGCTAGCAATTCTTCTTTTATCTATCGGATAAACTTATTCCCACCACTCAATTATCCTTGCAAACTCCCTACTCCCCTTATCACAAGTTAGGGGTTCACTAATGGAGGGAGGCATGTGAAGAAGAGAGAGAGAGAGAGAGAGAGAGAGAGAGAGAGAGAGGAGACCAATGTGAGAATGGGGCTTTGGGGTCCAACTACTTCAAGTTGGGATTTTTTTTTCAAAAAAAATTGGAAGAAATGCTAAGCTGTCTTTTCCAGAATTATTTTAAGTGCTCAATTTTCTATCCACCGTCCACATAATACAGCACCACCATCCACATCAACAAGCAACTGAGTTGCACTCGGTGGTGGTGTAAGAAAAATAAATATGGTCAAAGTAGGGTCAAAATTAGGAGAATGATCTTTGTCAACCAAAGAAGAGGTTAAAGATGACAATACAGTTGCTATGGCCAGTGAAATGAGTAGAATGAGTTTTAAGCCTGCACGACATAGTATAGATCGAAGTATGGTCTTAGATCAAAAAATCATTAGTTATAGAACGAGACTAGTTAATGAGCCGACTAATGAGGATTAGTTAGTTAAAAAAAAATGATTATGAAAATATATTATGAAGTCACCAATGCTAATTCTAATAGCATCGATATTCAAATAAATATATGCTTTGAGGGATATAATAAATATGAATCATGTACTTACTTAGACAGTGGTTGTTTTACGCAAAAGATCTTTATTCCCAAAATTTATGTGAAAAAAGCAAAAAAATCCTTTACAAGTGAATATGACTAATAATAATGAGTTACAATGAAACCATAAAAGGACTATCAATTGAGGTATAAGAAGCCTAATGTATTATACCAGTTTTATTGGCTACTATCTCATGATATGACTACTAGAAGGGAGAAGTTTGACTCACCAATATATTTTTATATGCTAAGTGTTATATGTTATGTGCTACGTGCTAGTGTTCTGCAATGTATGTTATATATTAAGTGTTAAGTGTTTAATTTTGGTAAGCTTATTAGGAGGGACTAAGGGAAATTCCTCTATAAGTAGTACATGTATATGGTAAACACATAAGTAATCCAGAGTCTCATTACGGGTGCAGGAGTTAAGGTAGTATACGACATGTCGGAAGAGCGACAAAATCCTCCGCCACCAAATGATGTGATGGAGATACTAATTAAGTTTCTGAAACTTAAGCCACCTACGTTTGACAGAGCACCGGACCCAATTCAATATGAGCACTAGAAGAGGAAGATTGAAGGATTGCTTGAAGTCATGGAGTGTCCTGCTAATTATAAGGTGAGGTTCACAGCTCACTTATTTGAGAAAGATGCTAGTTTTTGGTGGGATACGGTTAAGCCAAGAGAAGGTGAACAACCACTAACTTGGGCAGAGTTCAAGGGATTATTAGATGAAAAATACTATCCTAAGGAGGTAAAATGGGCTAAAGAGTAGGAATTTTTGAACTTAAAGTAAGGAAAAATGCCAGTTATTGAGTATATGTCTAAATTTAATGAATTGAGTAGATTTGCTCCTCATCAAGTGGCGAATGAGGAAATGAAAATGGAACGAATTGAGAGAGGCCTCAAAGCTAAGTTAAAAACAAGCATGGCTGCACTAACCTTTCCAAATCTCCAAACGATATACCAAAAAGGCATCAAAGTGGAGCGTGTTATAAATGAGTGTGAGGCATCTGAGTTAGCTACGCAATGGAAAAGGAAGCGTGAGGTCGAGAGCTCATAAGGAGGGGTACGTGGGAATGGGAGGAAGCCTAACTCCAATCATCAATCTCAGAAGGACCGCACTCCATATGAGCCAAGGCCTCGATGCGAGACGTGTGGCAAGTTCCATAATGGACCTTGTGCAAGATTAACTGGGGCATGCTTTGAGTGTAGAGAAATTAGGCATTACCAAAACCAATGTCCAAAGAAAGTATAGGAAAACATGCAAGCTAATCAAAGGATTGAACCACCAAATAGGCAAGGCGGCAACAATCTCCAAGCAAGAAAATGACTCCACCAATCTCACAGCTCCATGACGTGAATGAAAGTCAGTAAGAAGTCTTCCTTTTAAGTACTTTCATTTATATAAGTATATATGGATTTATTTCGCATTATGTGACCAAAGCATATAAGTTTTGAGGACGAAACTTTTTATAAGTGGGGGAGAAATGTGAGACCCGGAGTTTTGTCGTACTTGCTTAATGAATATTATGCCTGTTGGGTTAGAAAATTTTATTTTAGTATCCGCCAACTTACAACTGCCATATTGCCCAAGTTATTGATCTATCTAACCTCAGATCCCAAAAATAAATTGTCTAAAGTTGTGTAACAAGACAAGCCTTCGATTCCTTGAAGTTTTAATAAAAGCAAATCTCAAATACGATCAGATTGTTGAACCCTGGGAATAGTTCTGTAATTTACTAAATCGATCCTTAATATAATCAAGGGCGAGTAAGTTGACGAGCGATTATACTAAGTACTTCGGTTTGGGATTTGAGACCCGGAAATTCGATTGATGATTTAGCAGTTGATAGTTTATGGATTTCTTGAATCACAAAAATAAGGGGGGTAAAGAACCGACCAAGCCACCCCAAACAAAAAAATCATTTTCTCTCTCCTCCTTCTTCTTCCTCACCCGACACCTCTCGGCCCTCACAGCTCTCCACACTCCCTCGCTGTCACGCCGCACATCAGGCCAGCCCGGACCCCAGGCGACGCCCACCAGGTGCCGGCGACCCACCGCACGCGTGGCTGGGCTAGAATCGGCCACTGGCAGGGGCGAATCGTCGCGAGCTCGGCCGAACACCCAGTGAAATTCGGGCATGCAGGTGAGAATTCGAGCAACCTTACCCCTATAAATTGAATCCTTGCGTCCATTCCCTTCAAATCATGCTAATTGTGCTTGAATTCTTCAAAAATCGCAAGTTAGGATTTTGGGTTTGGTGGTGGTCGTGTGTCACGCGAAGAACAGAGGAGATTCTGAGCTTTGGGTATTTGAATTTATCTTCAATCTAGCCCCTTTCATGTGCTATAACTTAGATTCGAGGTGGGTAAACCCTTAATCCCTCCTATTTTATGGATTTCGAATAATAATTATACGAATCAGTCTACTGAATTGGTAGATTGGATTGTTATTGTATGAATTCGATTGTATTTATGGACAAACTTTGAGTTTCCCTAATTTATGGTTTCCCTTAATATTAGTGCGAATTCGTATGTGGTATTCAGATTTTGAGCCTTGAAAATGGGTGGTTGCTATTGAGCAAGTTGTATGTGATGTGGCTCTTTTCTTGGGTGTTGTTATGCATGTAGCATATATGTGAAGTGAAGTGCAATCCCTGATATGTTTGAAATGAGCATATTTTATGAGTTGGAAGGTAGAGTTTGCAGCCTTGACATGGGGGAAAAAAAAAGGAGACTCCTAATGACCCACTTGATTGAATTTCAGATTGGCTGAATGTTAATACGGTTTTAGCAGCTTAGGCCTTTTCTTTCCCTTTTAGAGTTGGAAAGGGGGGGCTGAGGAATGCTTTCCAGAAACTTTGGAACTAGAATTGCAAAAGTTTATTATAAAAGGAAGGTTGTTAGGCCTGGGGTTTATAATGTAAACATATTGTGTTCAAAATCTACATTTGTCATGTCAAATTTAGATTCGAACTCCCAGTTTTCTGCATCTATGGGTACCGTTGAAAGTATTGTAAAATGAATTAAGCTTTTGTTATGCTAGGGCAAAGCCAATCTGTTTTTGAAAGGTTGCCTGACACTTTGAAATGGTAGCTTTCATGATTTGGAACTGTATATAACTCTCTAAGGTTGCTTTCGATTTTCATATCAAACCAGTTAGCGTTGAAGATCGTTTCAGACACAAGAGGGTGGTTTAAAAGTAAAAGAAGTCTTTATTGTTTTGGTGTACATTCAACCCTAGTTTTACGAAGTTTGCAAATACTAACTATTTCATTCGAATAAACTTGGGTTACCTAGTCTATGGTTAATGCGTTTGAAAACGCACTACTTCATAAGTTGGCCTCAAGGTAGATTTTGGTCAAATTTGATACTTTTGCATGATGTTTTCGATAACCCCATGATGTATAATAGTTCCAAAAATCTTATGAAATTCTATATTATTAAAGTTTATAAATGGTTTGGTAGGAATCAATTTTATGAAAAGAGCCTATGCCGTGTTCCAAAGTTTTAATGTAAATACCTTGCTTTTGGCCAAACTAAATCCCGATTGTTTTACTCTTGAGCCAATGCAAATGACACCTGGTTTTAGTTCTTTTTTTTTTTGTTTAGAATTGTAAAAATGAATTTATTCGCAGAATTGGAGGAATTAGGACTGAAATTGGGTAAACTATGATGTTGGTGAATAATTCGGGTCATTGCATGCTGATTGGATGTGTGAATTGTCGTTTTGATCGGTTAGGTGATTTTGGAGTAAATGATTCTGCGTTGACGTTGTAGTTGATTCAGTTAAATGGAGCTTTAAAATTCTGTTTGGGTGAAATATACTCTATGTTCTGTTTTGGTGAATATATTCTATTTTGGTGAATAGGATGTTAGCAAACGATTTAGGGGCGCATACATGTGCACTCGATGCATGATTCCCAACTCAAACAGTTAGGTGTTTGTGGGAGCTTGAGATTGAATTTATTTGCAACTGTGTGGATTGCATAATGATTGTGATAATTTGGTGGAAACTATTTCTATGAAGTGCAACGAATGTGCCATTGTGATCCTTTCGCTCCCTGAGTTGATGGAATTGTATGATGTTGGTGACATGTAATTTCCAGAAAACTGTAAAAGGCACTGAGTAATGAGTTCGAAAATGCTTTAAGGAACTTGGCTTGTATCATGTTCATCCTTTTGCATTTAAAAGATTGAAATGAGCGTAAAAAGGGCAACTGAAGGTGATTATTTGCGAATCCTAGCTTTGGAGTACATGCCGGTTAACTACCCAAGTTTTGAATCATGAGTGAGTAGGCTCACCATGATTTTTAAGAGGCTTTTCTTGTTGTTTACCTAAAAGTTAAAAGTTGTAAGAGGATTATGTTTTTATGTTATGAGTTCATAAAATATATAAATGAACAAGTTTAAGCATGTTTGTTTATGAAGTATCTATGTGTATGAATGTTACAAGTTCCTAAGACATATATATGAGTAAGTATAAGTATGTTTGTGTTCGAATAATTATGTTTATGTTTATGTTCATGTATACATGGAGGAGCTACTCTAGAAACTTTAAGCTCAAATCTGAGACCCAGGGATGGTGGCTTAGTCCCGCCTGGTATCACATAAGTTACGTTATGATAGATTCAGGGATGGTGGTTTGATTCCTGCCTGAAATCTAAGTATGAAAATTATGTCTCAGCGTAGTATGATGTCTGTCCGGATAGGTGTATGTTGCCACTCGAGTTTGGCCAACTCGGGATGGCAGTAACAATATACCTCTAAGAGTCTAGTCTCCTCATATACGTGATTAAGATGCTATGTAAGATTTTAGTAAGCAGTACTTGTGCATAAAACCCCTTTTACGCTATATTTTTGGGTTTCCGTAAATCTATTATGGTAAGTTATTGTATTATGGTTTCTTATGAAGTTTAAGCCTTTTAGTATGGCTACTCTTTCTCTTAGATTATGGTTCAAGTATGGTGTATTAGTATGATATGTTATGTGAGAGCTCCTCAAATAAAATGAATTACGGAAGTCTTTCACAAGTTATTATGTATTTTGAGTATGTTTTGGGAGAGAGGGTTTGCTCACTGAGTGGTAGTTGCTCATTCCCATTACTTTTCCCTTTTTCCCAGATCCACAGGTATGTAACTGATGCGTGGAGCACCCAGAGTGGACTTGCTTAGATTGTATTGCTGTGTTTATGATATTATTGTGTAATGTCGACTATGATTGTAAGGTTATGTAATTAGTCATCTTTTTGTAAGGTTTATGAAAATTAGAAAGGCTCTGTATACTCCGGGCGTGTGACCCGTAAAGTTGTGGACTCGGGCGCGTAGCTGTTAAGTTTTTGGTGTTCTTTTATACTTTGATACATTTCAGGGATCTTAATATAAGACTTAAGCCTAGGAAAATGGTCAGTTTTCAAGGAAAATTCTGTCCGTTTCGCCCCAGAAATTAAGAAAATACTACCTCTCCTAGCCTAGGGTTAAGTCCAAAGCCTAGTTCTGTAATGGTGGCACATATGCTATGTAAGTTTTCTTAAGTTTTGGCTGTTAAGTCCCAATAGGTTATGTTTCAAATTGGTTAAGCAAGTTAGCTTAACAGTCTTTCCCAGGGAAAGACTGCGGCGTGTAACATGACCTTCAAACTTTATGTTCTCCATGTACACGAACCATAAGCTAAATCATATTCAACATAAATGATCACTCTATTTTCATTGATAAGCTAAGTGAGATATAAAAACGTCAAAGGTTTGAGTTTACACTCAACCAACATGGTGAGAAGGTAATCTCTACACAACGTGAAGTAATACTAACAATGTCATTGCTTGACTTATCTATTAAACAACAGATCATTGAAACAAAAAGAATTATGTAAGAACTCTGCCTTGACAATCTTATAAAATTTTGGGACAAATATATCAAGTAGTTGGTGAAGTCTTCCTTTTACAGGCACAGCAAGCTGTGGGATTTAGTAATTCTGGCCATTTACTCCCTTGTACATTCAGTGGTGGAAATGCTTAATTATTCTGGCCTATCACTTGGCCATTCGAAGCATCTATTCCGGGATTATTAAGGACTTTGGCATTTTGTCTAATCAAAAGGTTACTCTGGGTATACAAAGGTAGACTCAAGTTATTCATTTGAGGAGAACCCTTATTATGTACTTGTTTTAGATATCCTAATGGGGCACACTCATCAAAAGTTTGAGTTTATACTCAACCAACATGGTGAGAAGACAACATGTTGAGAAGACAATTCCTACATAACAACACCACCACCTTCCAGTATGGGTCCCGCTTTTGTGGGTGTGGCTAGATCCAAGTGCAGGCAACCTTACCTCCACTGGTAGAGAGGCTGAATCTAAGAGACCCACAAAACAAGATTTTATTAAAATATTTTATAGGAGAAGGATATTGTGAAAACATGTAATGAAAGAAAGTAGGGATACGCATCAGGAAATGAACTAAGAAATATTAATAAATCAAGTGGCTGTAACTATGTAAATATAAGTACAACATAGTAGAAGAAGGTACTATACCTTAACAAATAAAGGTAGACAAACAATGTCTCTTCCTAAATATATGCACTACCTGCATACAAATACGACACTAAAACAACAACCAAAACTTCCCTGCTGCAATCGAAAAACCACAACCAAATCAGGTGTTCAACTCTCTGTGATCTAAGATCCTAATCTCATTCCGCCATAATCTCCTATCCTGAGCCATGTCATTCGTCAATCCTACAACTTTCAAGTCCTCTCTAATTACCTCGTCCAAACTCTTCTTAGGTTGTTCCCTTCCTTTTTTACCTTTGGGGATGTTAATCCTCTCACATCTCCTCACTGGAGCATCAACACTCCTTCGTTTCACATGGCCAAACCATCTGAGTCTTGTTTCTCTCATCTTATCTTCGATGGGAGTCACTTTAACTACATCTTTGATTACTCCATTCCTAATTCTATCCATTCTCATATAACCACACATCCGTCTAATCATCCTCATCTCTGCTACCACCAACCTTCGGACATGTGCCTTTTTTATAGGCCAACACTCCAACCCATACAGTACAATCTCTACACAATGTGAAGTAATACTAACAATGTCATTGCTTAGGCTATCTATTAAACAGCAGATTGCTCAAAATAAGGATAATTATGCAAGGAACTTTACTTTGACAATCCTCCAAAATTTTGGGATAAAGATATAACATTTGCTAAAATTATATTGCTAAATCCCAACGCTATTATTCGAGTTAAACAAATGGTGTATACATACCAAGACATCTAAATATTTAATAATAAATAGATTGAACAACTTCTGGATTTAGGAGTAAGGGCCCTCACACTAGTCCTGCATTCATGATGGGAAATCATAATAAAGAAAATAGAGGAAAAGGCATAATGGTAACCAATTGCCAAAAACTTAATGATAATAATGCCTTTGATGACTATTATATTCATACAATTATTTTCAAAAGCATAAGAGAGGCCTTTTAGTTGTCGAAAATGGAGTGCAAAAATGGACATTGATAGATAAAAATGGATGAAAAATGCCATTTTTTAACCATTTTTAGTGCCCTTTAAGGACATTGTAAGTGAAAAGTGATGCTATTGTCTTAAAAATGCACTTCAAATTTTCTAAAGAAAGACGGATAATATCTTTAAAGATAATTTTCTAGCTGTTACCAAAAGATAATGCGCCTTAAATATTCCAAAGAAAGATGGATAACATTTTTAGCTAGTTTGTATTGATGATATCCTTATTGTTTTTATGAGCACAGAAAAGCACAAAGATAATGTTCTATGTGATACTAAAAGATCCATTGATCGTGATCTATGTGTTACTAAAAGATCCATTGATCGTGATATTATCCTTGGAAAAAATAAGTGTATCTATGCTGAATAAGAAATAAAATTTTTAGGTCTAGAAATAAATGGTGGAAAGATCATTCTACAACAGCACATCTTAGAAAAAAAATATTCCCTAAAAAAATTGAAGATAGGAAGCCACTACAAAGGTTTCTAGCATGTCTTACCTCTGCTTCAAATTTCGTCAAAAATTTAGCTAAACTGGAAAAACTATTGCAGTAAAAACTCAAGAAAAAAGTTTGTTGGGAAAACTATGTGCACAAACCTTTATGTTCTTGTCTAATGAAGACAATGATTTATTTCTCGAGACAGATGACAGAATGAGTACTGGAGTGCAATATTCAAAATTAAAGCGGTAGAAAACTCTACAAACATTGCAGTCGAAGTTTTAATAAAACTGAATGCAACTATCCTATGAATGGAGAAAGAAAATCTTACATTCATAAGAGGAATTGAAAAATTGTTAACCTTTTTAGTGCCTGATCCTTTTTTACCCAAACTGATAGCAAAGTAAAACTAGGCTTGTGAAAAAGGATTCGTCAAATATGCAAGCACAAGCATGATTCGTCCGTTAGTAATTATGGCATAACCCATTTCGTTTATCTATTGAACACATACAGGGATTGAATAGTTCTTTGAACGTGTGAGGTCACCAATAATATTATCGAAGCAGAACTCCTTTCAGAAAAGGAGGAAATCAAGAATAAAATGCCAACACTGTTAGAAGGACTCTCTCCTTGTAGAAGAGTTTTTATGGATATTTTGAGATTTCATGCAAAAAGCAGATCACGCTTTAGGTTGTTGTTTTTTGCCTATCTAATACTGCAGAGTTTTGCCCCGTTCGAATTGCAAATAAATTATTTGAAGTGTTCTTATGGCATTGTTGAAAATATATGTGCCTATGTTCAAGGAAAATGGTTTAGCCATTGATGTGTAGCTTGCGTCGACCACTACAATCATTATTTTTATGATATTTGGGAATCATGAAGTACTATGGTCTGTTTTCCTGATAGATCTAGATTTGATGGTGTTAGATTACCAGCAAATTTAATACCTCCAATGATACTGTCATGAAGGATTGGGAATATGGAAAGTTAGATTATTTCACAGAAACCCCTGATCTGGAGTATCATTCTTTTTAAGATTAACTAAATTTTAAAAGTGTATATTTAAAAGAATCCACTTGATTTGTATAGCTCTTAAAGGATAAACAAGAGAACTTAATTCAAAAGTCTGTATTTGGAGGTACATTGTATACTGATTGAGTATGAAAATGGAAAGGCTAGAACAACTCATTATCTTGTTCAACTAATTGATCTAAATGCACTTAATGATCAACAAGAATGGTTTCCAAAGTGCCAAGGAGTAGTTAAGGATATTTCTTTAGCAAGAGCCATTGCTTTTTATAACATTTATCTTTAAATGTGGCAAATGTTGGAATATGGAATGATGCAAATGCATTTTAGAAACACTACTTTCTGTTAACATATCGAGTTCAATGAGTGTATGAAGGCGGAATGAGCAATTTCACAAGATGTGTTTCATTATCTCTTTGATGTTGGGTCTATACAATTTTTAACAGAAAAAGAAAAGAGATATCTAAATGGTTTCTTTGAAAATTATGACCCAGAGCATCTTGAACTTGACTAAGATTTTGATAATTATCTAAGTAATGATAGACTTGAAGACATAATTGAAGATGAAGCAAGTAAAATGTCAAAATGGATGATTAGTCTTATCAACAGTTAGTACTCTCTGAAGTAGTTTTATCTTCTCAGTGTGTCAAGTTAGTGTGTGCACCGTAGCCACTAGACATTCTACATATTCCAACTCCTCTATAAAAGGAGAGGTGTGGAATTCAATTCTCTATTTCTTTAAGAGTAAGTATCTCTCATGATCTTAGTATCTTAAGTTTCTCTTCGATCTTTCCATTGTAATATGTCTATTTTCGAGGTTTCCATAAAAGAAGTTTCCCAACATAGAACGTTACTCAATCAAAGCTTATGTCTTAAATATTATCATTTCATGATTGAAGTTTAGCTATCCTTAAAAATATGCAAACTTGATTAGCAACCACAATCCAAAGTAGAAAATGAAATAGATATGTGTTATGTCTAATCCAAGGAAGGGTGTGGTAGGGATTAACAATATATATAAACTAAAAATTAGAGGAGTGCCAGGGTTCAATACCGAGTAAATTTGTATAACTACCAAATCTCTCTAATTAAATTTTATTATTTGGCTAAGCATGCTAATTCTATAATCATAAAAAATATAACATTTTTGATATAAGCAGCAGATTGTGATAACTAGTACCATTGAATTTATTATAACAAGTTTAAACATGAAATCAAACATATTTTCTCCCCAAAATTATAGTATTTATGCTTTTCACCCCATTTGAGTGAACAACATAAATTCTAAAAAATTTTGGGTCGAATTTGAAAGAAAAAAGCCCTAAGAAATCATTTTTCTTGGCCTGTAAAAAATTAGTTTTCCTAAGATAATGGGCACCAAAAAATTCACTATCAAAAAAATGGTTCTCCAAAAATTATTTCCGTAAAATAGTGTTGTCCAAGAGTTGCAAATTGAGATTTTCCATTGTAGGACTTACTGTAGGCTCTAGAAATAGTAGCTTGGCTATCACAGTAGAAGGGATTGGACAGCATGGGTCATGACCACAACTTCTAATAATTAATTCCTTTGCCATTCTACCTCTTTCCCTGCAGCTGCTAAAGCCATGAGCTTAGCCTACATAGGGGACTGTTAAATGCAGGTTTGTGCCTTGGGGGCCCTACTAGTTGCTCTTCCACCTAAGATAAAAACCCAACCTAATGTTAACTTATCAATCTTAGAGTTGCTTATCCAAAAAGCATGCGTATATCCTTCTAACACAGAACAAAAATCACTATAGAAAAGACCTAAGTCAACAACTTGTCTTGCAAGTATCCAAGTACTATAAATTAAATGGATTTCTAATAATCTGTACTTGGTTTATTTGTGTACCGAGATAACTTGGACATAAAAAATGCAATGTTGATCTTGTACAGTGCATTGCATATATAAGACTTTTGTGCTATATCTTTTCTATGTTCTACACTGAGTGAACAGTAGAATCACAAGGGATTCTTACTCTTTTTTTTTTTATATTAAGATGCTTAAACTTGGTTAGAAGTTCATAAAGAGATTGACTCCAACTAGAGCCACCGCTATGCTTCTCAACTTTTATACCTAATATAGTATCAACTTCATTAAAATCTTCAATCTTAAGTTGAGAAGCAAGATATTTCTCAGTCGAGACGCAATATATTTCTTAGTTTCATTTATTCCTTAAAAATTGGTTCCAAACTTAAGCATGTCATCCAATAGATATGGATTAGAACCCCCAACATTTTGTAGCTCTTTAGCCTATGCACTAATTAGAATTGTTATGGATAAGCGAATCTGAAAGAACCATTGCATTGAACTTTTCATAACATTATTTTGGCGCTTGTTTCTTATCGTATGATGACTTAAATCAATTTACATGCTTTCTTTTCTTTTATAGGTGATTTGAAGATCTAAGGTTGCTACATATAAACCCTGCCTTATAAATCTCCATTTAGGAAGGTAGTGTTTACATCCATTTGATGCACATGCAATCTAAAAATTGAAGCTAATTATAGAAACAATTAAAATTAAGGAGACAGCTTTCAGTCCAAAATCATTTGGTTTTGTAGAGCTTTGACTTCGTCGTATTTCTTGACCTACATCAATCATTTTCCTTTTATTCTTATAATTATAAGAAGTACTAATTATTAGGGCTGAGCAAAAAAACCGGGCACCCAGTTCTGGACTCGGATCCGGTTCGGATCTGTCGGGTCCATACCCAGACTTGTTTGAACTGGGTCCGGGACTGGTTTTGAAATCCTGAAACCGGTTACAGAGCCAGGTCCTGAAAATTTGGAAGCGAAACCGAACCCATTACCCGGTTACCCGGTCCAATTATTTTTTAAAAAAAAATATTTGAATTGTCCGGTTACCCATTGACATTAGGCGTTGTTTTTCCAATGCCATCATAATTTCCGGTTATATATATGTTGATATTAATAAATCTTTTTGTTAATGTACAATACTATGAGAAGATAGTATTTTTTTAATGCTTGGATGAAATGAAATATTATTTATTAGCTAACTAATTGGACTTTAATGCATAAATGTATGCCTCACTCTATTAAATTTGATTTTGAACGATCGATTAACTAACTTGTTGGGTGTATTGGCTCTCTTACAAAGTCACAACCGCAATCCAAAAATTTAAATGAAATGAAACAAAACAAAATAGGAAAAAAATAGAAACTGGGTACCCGGTTTCGGACCCGATCCCAATCAATTTTGGGAGCAGTTCCAACAATCCCAAGCCCGGTTCCAACCGGGATCTGGACCGGTTCCACGAAAATGGATCGGGTACCCTGTTCTGCTCAGCCCTACTAATTATGGGCATAAGATAAGGTAATCAACTATTCAATAGTATATGTTATTTGAGATACATCACTTTTAACAAAAGTATTTTCAAAAAATTCTGCATATCTTGTCCCTACAATCACATTAGATTGTAGGTCCAACAACCTATAAGCCCTAAAATTTTTAGCACATTCTACAAAGACATCCCTAATAGCCTTTTGTGCTAACTTAGTCCTTTTCTAATTAGAAACCCGATGAAAGGCCAGATGCCTATACTTTGAAAAATGTATCAACTTAGGTGTCCTTCCTTCCATACTGCATATGGGATTCATTTCTTTTCTTTGATGGGATTCTATTTGGAATGTGGCAAGCAGTCACTAAAGCTTCCTCCAAAAAATTAGATGTTAAACTATTATATAGTGGCATATAGATAACCATATCCACCAAAGTTTGATTTTTACTTTATGTAAGGTTGTTCTGTTGAGGTGCGTTAGGTGCTGATCTTTGATGAATTATACACTAATTTTCACAAAACTCAACAAATTTATTCATGAAATTCTCCCTTCCCCCTCGTTGCAGTGTTTAGACATAACAAACTTCTCGTCCTTGTTCCTTTGCGCGTGCACACACACACATATATATACACACACACACATATACACACACACACACATATATATATATATATATATATATATATAAATATATACATATATATAAATATACATATATTATATCACACACACACACACACACACACATAAACATATACATAGAATATGTATAGCATACATATACTATATAACGTATACATATATATATACACACACAATGCACACATACATATATATTATATATTTAGATCTATATATAATATATATATATATATATATATATATATATATGTATGTATGTATGTATATATACACATATACATACACATTATATACATACACATTATATACATACATACATATATATAAATATATATATATATACACACACACACACACATATATATATATATTCATACATAAACACATATACACACACAAACAAATATAT